>JALPQD010000035.1:3111586-3330555 GCA_023101885.1 Typhlomys cinereus
GGCCTGGGAAAGCTTTTGGATCTTGGAAATAGGGTCTAAAGGACCATTCTAGTGAGATCTTGGATGAGAATAATTCTGTGAGAGACACAAAGAGTAAAAAAATCATCATAATGATGGTCTAGAGGGGAACTGGAATAAGGGCAAGTGGAATTATGGATAGACAGAAAGTTTGGTCAACTTTTGCTTGAAGTTAAATTTCAGTGTTTAGTGGAGGAAGTTTCAAGACAATGCAGTCTTGACCATGTGGCATGGTTACTTTTTAGTATTCTTATTTGGTTATGCTGAAAAAGAGCAAGGAAATAGGCATAAAGAGATGGAAACTTTGAGGCTTGGTGAGGAAAAATGTGATGGAAAAATTGAGATAAACCAGGAAAATGAAAACAGTAAAATTGTGGCTGTTGTTAAAGAGAGGTCATTTCGATAATAGAAGAGGCTGCACCCTGAAGCCAAAGTCCTCTGGGAAGACTCCCATTCATAAGAATGCAAACTCTTTTGGAAGCAAAAAGAAAAAAGCTGAAGATCAGTGCTCCAAAGATAAGCTTTGCTTCTGCTCTTCTGAATAACTGTCCAGGAGAGATTCTGACCAACTTCAGCACAGAGAAGCTGAACCAGCTGTGATTCAAGGAAGACAATCTATAACTAGAAGTTATAGCAAAA
This sequence comes from Typhlomys cinereus, assembly GCA_023101885.1. Taxonomy (NCBI): domain Eukaryota; kingdom Metazoa; phylum Chordata; class Mammalia; order Rodentia; family Platacanthomyidae; genus Typhlomys; species Typhlomys cinereus. Next base: position 3,112,244 of record JALPQD010000035.1, read on the forward strand.
CTTGTTGGGTGGAGGGAGGGAGGGGACTGGAGTACCTATTAAGTTTGTATGAGCGGAAATAAACAAACAAACAAATAAATAAATAAATAAATAAATAAATAAAATGACAAAATTAAAAAAAAAAAACTTGTCAAAGTTTTCCACATGGTGCTGGTTTTTGAAGCATTAAAGAAGCAATAGTAATAAGTTTTTGGTCTACATTAGTTAAGTTTAAGTAACTTATTCACGCCCTATGAAGTAATGTTCTATATGAAGTATATTATTTAATCTTACTGCTAAGCACTGTGTTGTACTATACAGTGAATGTTTGTGTTTTAGAATTTAAAAATTATTTAAAGTGTCAATGAATAGTTTAAAATGCCCAATGACTTGCTTATTTTAAGTGATGACCATTAAGTCAGAAAATGTATTTTTAAAATTTTTAAAATACCTTTTGAGAATTTTTAAACAATGGATTTAAATAACTCACAAAATAAATTACTGATTGAAAAAAAAATAAGAAAGAATGGGAAGGTATTGATCCCTTCCCTAAGGTTTCAAAGAGCAGTTGAAGCCATGCAACAAGTGGTAAGACTGGAAAACTATCAAAGAGGCCCAAGAAAGGTATTTCATACTGTGGAGTTAAAGCTGGTTTGCTATTGAGAAGTAAGATGTTATAGTTGCCAGAGTCAGTGTCAGACATCTGCCAAGAATGGTTATATACTATGGAAGGAGCCAGCCCATAAGAATGATGTGTTCTAGTTGATGAGTGGATAAGGAAAATGTGGTACATTTATACAATGGAATACTACTCAGCCATCAAAAATGATGAATTAATGAAATTTGCTGGGAAATGGATGGAATTGGAAACAATTATATTGAGTGAAGTATCCCAGATACAGAAAATTAAGTGCTGTATGTACTTCCTAATAGATGGATCCTAGTACCAAACCCACTTAGAGACACACTCAAAGATAAATATCTGTAATACCTACAGTAATTGCAAAGATTATAAACAGGAGAGAAGGGGAAGGAGGGCCCCACCAGAAAAAAGGAGAGAGGGGATCATGCTACAGCAGAGATAATAGGCCACCATCAAGGACTGCAAGTAAGTAATGAGACAGCTGGTTAAGCTCACAGACTTTCCTTCCTGGTCACTTGCAACTAATGGGGTATGATCTTATCAGAAAGGGAGGGCATACAGTCTGACAGATAGAAGGTAACCATTTTGCAAATGGGAGACTGACCCTCCCCCTCACTGTGGTCTCCTACTCTTATTCCATCTACCTTTGAATATACTCTTACAATAAGACTCCATTTTTTATACATTTTTTATTATTATTTCCACTCATACAAACTTAATAGGTAAACCAGTTTGACATACTCCAGGGATGGGGAGGAGGCGGCACTGAGAGATAGGGAGGGAGGGGGGAAAGGAAGGGGAAAAGGGGGGAGGGAGCAGGGAGGTCCAGGGAGGAGTGGAGGGAGAGAGGGGTACCTATTACATTTGTATGAGCAGAAAACAAACAAACAAACAAACAAACAAACAAATAAATAAATAAATAAATAAATAATAACAATGATGTGTTCTGTGGGCAGATGCTCTGGAGAGGTAGAGCTGAATCCCTTTTGACTGAGATGATTTCAACGGATGTTCATATGCTGGACTTAAATTTGGAGTTTGTAATACTGGTTTTCAATCATGTTATAAATTGATCTTTCCTGAATATGCCCCTGGTCCTCCATTTTGCAATAGAAATAGCTATTCCATCCCACTGTATATTGGAAGTATGCAACTTTTCTTTTAATTTAACAGGAAGCTTTGGACTTTGGACTTTTGAGCCGTGTTGGGCCTGCTCTAGTCTAAGTTGGACTGAGTGCAGTTTGCATCATGAGGTGGACTTTAGCCCATCGGGGTCAGGGGTGGAATGTCATGGTTTGAGTTGCCCCTAATAGCCTCATGCATTTGAAACCTTAGCTGTTTTCAGTATTTGGAAAGGTAGTGGCAACTTTAGGAGGAGGATTCTCATTCAAGGAAAGCATATCACAGGGGTCAGTTTCAGAAATTAGTTAGCTCTGCCCTACTTCTGCTACCAGTCTGCTCTAGCAGGTCAAAGCTTGCTTTCTCAGCCTCCATGCTGTGCAGCCTGGCAGTTGTGCGTTACCTATCAAAATAGACTTTTCTCCGTTCTGGAACCATAAACCAAATAAATCTCCCTTCCTCCCCTTAAGTTGTCCCACAGCAGAACAAAGAGTAACTACTACATAGACTGAACCTACATCCTCTTTGTGCTTATAGACAGCCACCACTGCCAGCACATAATGTAAGGCACAGACTAAAAATGACATATTCATGCAAGTAAAAAGTGTCACACATGAACTTATACAAGTAGAGGGATACATGTGGTCACATCAAAGCCATTAAAAAAAGTTCTTATCAAACACATCAGACTCCTATGCTGATTTGCATATATACACTCAAAGAAGTGTAATGTGAAATTTGAAAGCATATACAAATAATTAGACTAAAATAATTCTTGAATATCAATAGCCATACCATCATATGAAATTAAAATTATGTCATAAATTTCAATAAATAAAACTGACAAAACTCATGAAATTGCTATTATTGCTTGAATTCTGACATTGTAGAAAGATTTCTGATATACTTTGCTCATAAGTCAAGTTTTTAGGAAATTTATTTCAAGTCCAAGTCTAAGATGGGCCACTTGAGTTTGTCACTCTACAGATCAGTAAGGATGTTGTAACAGTAATGTTCAAATGTCCCAACTCTTCCATGTTAAGGCATAAGTAGCCTGCTCATCTCAGAAAACTGGCCTTGTGCTATATAGTGGATGAATAGTGCCTTCTCTGAACAACCCCCATGCTCATTGATATGTATACTAAATTCTTTAGGTTGATGGAATATTCTAAATACCCTAGATTCATTATATGAATTAAATATTGGTCATATGATCATAAATATTCACTATATCAACTCAAATGTTAGTTTCCAAAGATAAATTTTGACTTCCATTCTTTTTTAGTAAAAGTATCATTTTATTAAATGTAACTTTTTATCATACATCATCTCTTTTTGTAATTTTTATTAATTTATTTTTCTACTTTTACAAGCATATCCCTGCTTCCCTCCATCCCCCTCCCTCCCATTCTCTCCTTTCCCTTCATCAGTCCCTCCCATTCCTCCCACCCTCCTGCCTGTATGCTTCTGCGGACTCCAGGGTTCCCTCTGGCTTGTCTACTCTCCAACTACCACTCGTAACCAGTAGTTTGACTTGATCCATAAATCTACTCTTAGAAAAACACAAGAAAATTGTGTTTTGCACTGTGTATTGATTTCCTGTTAAGTGCCATAACAAATTACAAAAAAAAACATTAACAGCTTCAAAAAAAATCTATTTGTTATCTCATACTGTTACTAGGTAAGTTGGGGTTCTCAAATAAAAGGATTTAAAATTAGATTAAAAAGAAGCTTGAGGACCATTTTATTAGAGTCAAGCTGTAAACCCTAGCGACTCTTGAGGGAAAGAGAGGAAAGAAGGCATGTCTGTTAAGTTGGGATATAGGTCGACACACCACTGTAAAAAGTGAAAGTCTTCTGAAAGAAAACAGCAATAAGAAAGCCCAGAACATCAGCGAAGGCATGTTCTGCAGGTTTTGACTAGCATCTAAAAAAGAAAAAATTGCAAGAAGAAAAGGAGCATTACACTTCTTGAGTTAGAACTCAAGAAAGCAGTCAGGCTCAGCTACGACCGCAAGCAATTGGAAGCGGGGCCTCTGGTAGGCATTAGCTCATTAAGAGGAGAGTTACTTTCCATTTGCTTTGAATATCTTCAGCTGGATCAGCTTTCCTCAGGGATAGTCTCCAGGCCATGTATTGACAGGTTCAGCTGATTAATTCTTAAAGGAGGACACAATAGTATGTAAAATTCTAATCTTTGGGGCAAATCAAAATGTCATGTCTCCAAGCTGAGTCAAAGGTAGAATTCAAAGTGCCTTGTTTTCACCAGGAATATTTTCTTCAATAGGCCTCAACAAATCCTGCATCTTTTCATATGCCATTTTAAATTCTAAGGAGAGGCAGCTATGCTTTCCCTTTCTCCTGTTATTAGGGAATGTGGGGTCTAAAGGTAAGCACAAAGGAGGGTTCCAACCTCCATGTTCTCCGGCACTGACAGTGCCCATCAATCTAACTAACACCACAACTGTACTTTAGAGTCCAGCACAGGTATTGGCATACTATGCACTTTTGGGGTTCTAGCAATCATGTTTCCAGATTTATTAAGGTCATTGGCAGAATCCAACCCTTTGCATTTCAAACACCAAGTTCCTTTATCTTTGTAGTCTGTGAGACTTGGGTCACCCTCAGCTTTTATAAACCTAACTTTGATTCTTGCTCCTGGGATTCCCTATCTCAGGGCTAAAATCTGCACACTCAATTCTTCTTATGCTTCAAATGTTATTTTCCCTCTCTGGCACATCTCTTTCTTGCCTCCACTGGAGTAAATCTCCAGATTCGAAGAATTTATGTGATTAAATTAGGATATCTAAAATAATAAAAAATGATCTATTTTGACATTTGTCTAGTAACTTTAATAAGAACTGAAAGATCTTTTTTCTTTTTTAAAGTATTTTTTCAAAAGCTTTATATATTTATGTGGTGTGTGTGTGTGTGTGTGTGTGTGTGTGTGTGTGTGTGTGTGTATCAGAAGGTACTGTGGAGGACCAAGGATGAATTCAGGAGTCATCCTGGATTGCTTCGGCCTTCTTTTTACTTTGCTCTGGGATTTCCCAGGCTTTGCCCACCAGGGCCAGATGTGCAGACTTTGCCATTATTTGTTCCTGGCATTTATAGGTGGAACCAGGAATCCGAAACCAGAATCTTCTGCTTGAAGAGACAGAGTTTTAACCCCTGAGCCATCTCTCCAACCACAGATCACTTTTTTGTTTTGCTAAGTAGCATATGCAAGTTTTCTGAGATTAGTACACATTCTTTTTTGTGTACAAGTATTTCTTCTAATACATTAATCTTAACTTACTTAATTTGAAGACTTGCTATAATTCTCATTTGAAGTTTTTCAGTCTGCATAGACTCCTGAAGGATATATTTAAATTCCTGGCATTTTGCTTGTTAAGACTCAACTGGACTATGTTTTCAAACCATAACTCATTTTCTAGACATTTCCACTTTGTCTTGCTTCCTTGTATTCCTATAGCACTACCATCTCACAGCAATAAATCAACACTATTGCTGCACTAGCTCAATGTGCATGAGTCTCCTGACTCCTTCCTTAGTCAACAGGCTACTTCTCTTTTAAGCTGCTAGAAAACACACAAGTAAAATTGTCTAAATTTTATACACTAAATTTATACACAAAAATCACTGAAGCCCATAGTTCTCTTCTTAGTATACTTTTTCTTTCTAATTATATTAGCAATTTATATGTTTTCATCACCCACTGCCTACTCCCATCTGGTCATTCCATCCTACCCTATGTGTTCTCCCCTCTAGACAGTTTCCCTCCTGCTCCCATATCCCTCTACATGTGTGTTCCACTGGGTCCTATCTAGAATGCTTGTACTAGCTAGTGCCTGGGCACTTGAACGAGTGCAAATAGCCCAACAGTGGTTAAACCATAAAGAGGCTAGTGGTTTTCTGTTATAAATTATAGTGAGAACACAAGATCAGAAACACAGATGTATTTTCTCTTTCAACAATGTCAGAATTTTTGAATAATGAATTCATAAAGCACAATAGTTTCATTGGCATCAATTTGCCAGATATTCCTTCTTTTCTTGATAGCACCAGTTGAGGCAAATACAGGTTGTTTTATTCCAACCTAAATATGGCTGATATTGCATTAATAAGACAAAGAGTTTCAGAGAGGCCAGAGCCAGACCTGGGAAAAAGATGGGAACAAAGCCAATGTTAAAATTAACATACCAAATTGTGTTAAACAAGAAGCTGGAGAAACTTCTGTGACTGTTGATCATAAGCTCAGATTGTAGGTCAGAATTGAACTTCAGAGTTCAATATAGTTGCAGGGGCAGAAAAGCATGACTAGACCCAGGTGGACAAGTGAGCAGCTACATGAATGACATCTACAGGCACTGAATAGGAGTTCATTGAATAGGCCATTCAAGTAGGTGATGTCTGCATCGGGAGAATCAGACATGATCTACTTGTTGGTCCCTTGATGTACAAAACAGATGATTAGAAGATAGCCCAGTGGTGGGGCACTGCCATTGTAGTGCTAGGTGCTTACCTCTCGGCATGGTCCAGGTAAAAGACTGACTCTCTTTCTCCTGTATTTGTGTGACTGGGAAGTTATTGGATCTAGTTTTCTTACTGTAAATTAATAGTCCATGTGCTCCTATGCTCCCAAATCACTACACTAAATTTATAGGATAGCCTTTCTATGTGACTTCTGACTAGTATCATATAGAAGACCCAGGTATAGAGTTATCATCCAGTTCATCTTCAAAACACAGTCAAATTTTCAGGACAATGAACAGTCTGAAAAGCCACTATTTTAGCCTAATCTTGGCACAAATACCAAACCATGTTTTCTAGCAATCACTAATACAGCCAGGCTATGCATCAGAAATCTGCATTCTGGAATTTTGTTTCCAATCTGAAAGTTGGTTCTGAAAAGTTATCGAAGATCTGAAGAAATGTGCTTCAATTGATCAACAAATCAATGGTAATATAATAAAAAGGGAGTAACAAGGCTGGAGTGGTCCAAATCTGTATAAACAAATATCAAAATTGTTTATTAAAAATTAGGATATAATTGTCAACATAAACAAATCAAAAAGGCTGTCCTGAAAGGGAAAGCTCTCCAATAATGGAAACTACTAAATACTAAGGAAAGAAATAGCAGATGATAGAAAACAGAAAAGATATATTTGGAATGCTGATCCCAAATGTAAAATAGGAAACTTCAGACTCCAAATTATGAAACCAACAGAAGAAAACCAAGAGGGAGATGTTACAGGGCACTGATGTGGGAAACACATATGGCCCTAAAAACGCAGACACTTAGGCAAAATTTAGGCTGAGTTTTATTGTTCTTGGGATGTTTAAACTCAAGTGACTTCTAGTTTAACATTTAGAGTTTGAAATGAACTATTTTTGAGACAGGAAATGCCAGACCAAGTACACCACTTCCCAGAGAGTGTTCTAAGTCTGCAAAACCACATGGCGCTTGTCAACTGGAGGCCAAGACATGCTTTCCTTTGGTTGAGTAAATTAGCAAGGATGACATTGTTAGTTCTATGTTAAAGTGGCGTGTGAGCTTGTCCTTTGCTGCAAACAAAACTCTGCTTTTCAGTGAGAGGATCCAAAGGCTATAAAGAATTCAGAAGATTTTTGGTAAATCCTGAAGCCCAGCTGCAAGGAGTGAAGCTCAGCTTGTCAATACAAATGAATCATCCTGCGGTTGGTCTCCACACGTTCCCAAACAACTTTGTGTTTAAATATGAACTTTATTGTTGCTAGTCAAAAAATCCTTCTGGATTTTTTAAAGTAATGCCTATGCTATTCTTTTCATTTAGTTGCTGTTTGTGCACATGTATGTTTATTGCGGCTTTCATTCTCACCTTTATTCCATTTCTACAGTTCCCTATTCCTGTGGTCTTCTGGGAAATAGTTTAAAATTCGCATCCATTCAGAAGGTTTCAAATTTCCCAGTCAAAATGCCATCAACTTCCAGAAAGTCTTACTTAATTTCTATGATCAAGGGACAATTATTGAGTTTGATATGTGGAGCTGTATCCGTATTTCACACAATTCATCTACCACAAGAGTTGTTGGAGCATAATTGAGTAATTATCATATTACACTAGAAAGAAGCATGAAAGATCTCAGCATAATAATCTGATAAGTCTCTGGTATTGCACATTCACAGCAAAAGCAATGAAAATAAAAGCAGTGTTTTATTTTATTTGAGGATTAAATTATTTGTAAGATAATTTCAGTCTAACACAATGCCTCTTACTGATTCTAATATATGAACTTAATAATGAACTTGTAGACTTCATCAGGGGAAATACTAAGGAAAAGAAATAAATTTACACATATATTTATGAAGTTCCATGTAGTCATCTTTTTTAAAAAAATGGGGTCCTTAAAATGTGATATGAACAGTTGGTTCTTTATAAAAGCAAATTATGAATGATAGACTTAAAGTCTGAATCAACCACTTGCTATGATATATGGAAAATGCTAAGAGATCCTGAAGTATGTAGGATACTTGTTACTTTTTACTTACTGCTTTTTACTTTCAATCTCATGTACAATGTACATGTTATCATTTTATTTATCAATTACCAAGTTCATTGAATTTATCTAGAATACTGTTCATGCCAACTGACAGATGCTATTTTAGTATGCCCAACTTGCTTTTCTTGTACTGAAGTTACTCTGATTAGTTTCTAAGTCCATTCCCATGGACTCATAGCACAGAGAAAATGAACATTCTGGAATCTGAAAATATTAGAACATAATAATATTCCAATTTGATCAAAATAACCCTAAAACCAAGACTGTTTCATGACAAGAAAAACACATCTGCTTTCTGTAACAACACATTTTAAATCTGTTTTCCCTGTCATTGTTACATGAGATAAAAAAGATCTCTTGGCCACTAGCAGATTTTGAAAGAGGGAGAGGCATGCAATCCAGTCGTGTAGTCGCTGAACAAGCAAGCAGCTCCAGTAGATACTTCCAAACCCTTGGAAAATAGGAAAAAGATTTGTAAGGGAAAAGCAGAAGTTGCAGGGTGGGAGAAAGACAAGAGAAAGTAGGGTGGGGAATGAACAAAATATATTATATCCAAGTATAAAATATTCATACGACAAAATTTTAAAAAATAAAAGAAAAAGTGATCTCTTTACAAGCTATATCCAAGGATGTATGTGGTACATCAACACTCAGATATATACTTATTTTTAGTTATTTTATAGGATTTTTAAAGTTATTTTAGCATTTCACTGATGAATACGGTAAATTTTTATCTCCAGTTCCCCTCCTTTGCTCATTATAACCCTTCTTCCTTGCCAGTAACCCTTTTATTTTCATGTCAGTCATATACTTATGAACTTTGTACTAGGTGAAATGCTCATCTGCATAGAAATTTTGCTGTGGTTGATTGAATGTTCATTAAATTTGGAAAAAATCAACCAAGGATTTAGAAATCCTGTCTCTTCAAATCTTCTGACTCTGTGAATGTTTGTTACTTCACTTTCAAAGTATCACTAGAAAAACTGCTGGATTGTAGATTTAAATTTTTTTCTCACCTCATGCTCTTCAGAAAAGGTATCTACTTTCTGAGCATCAGAGTATCGATCACTGAAATACTAATTCCAATCCTCTGAACTTGACGTTTTAATATTATCTAATTATATTCATACAGTTTGAGAATAAATAATACTTTCTGGGCTGGAGAGATGGTTCAGGGGCTAAGATTCTGCCTCACAAGCAGAAGTTCAGATCATAGGTCCCACATAAAAAATATCAGGCAGAAAAGGTGGTGGCCTGCACTTCTGACTCTGGTGGACACAGCTTGGGAAATCACAGAGTGAAACCAAAAGGACGTAGAAACAATCATGATGATCCCTGAATTCACCCTTGGTCCTCCGTAGGGACACATATATTCTCACTGCCTATCTATCTATCTATCTATCTATCTATCTATCTATCTATCTATCTATCTGTCTGTCTGTCTGTCTGTCTGTCTGTCTGTCTATCTATCTTCCTCCCTCTCAGAAAAAGTACTTCACTTTCTCTGAAAGGACTGTAAACTTTCCCCAAAGTATGATTCACAACTTAAGTAAGCAAACTTCACAGCACTTAAACTGGTCCTGGGTTGTCTGTAGAAATCTGGAGCACACATGATATGGATTCTGGAAGACTTGTTTTAGGATTGAGCTAATAATTACATCTTCTTAACATGTCTTCTCAAACTCATTCTTCTGAAGAGAGGTAGTAACAAATGTTTAAAATAAAAAATATTGAATCATTACATGATGCCTCAGTCTTGGGAATTTGCCTAGTGTCTCAAGTTAACTATTATTGACACTACTTTATTGTATATTTCTAAATATATATTGTATATTTGAAGTTAGCAGTTAAGCTTTATATACTGATGTCAGGAAATTTTCTCATGACCTATCAAATCATCATCAGTTCTGAAAAAGAACACTTTTCTCACAAATGAGTCTGTCAGGTTGGATAAAGAATCAGTTCTGTCTCTCCTGCCAACTTCAGGCTGGAGTTTTCTGCATCTAGGATATTAGAAATGTCCATGAAAACCATCCATCAAGTGGGTGTTAGAAGCATGAAGAGAAAGCTTACATACAGATATGTTTAGCATGATACTACCACTTATTTTGGATTCCAGTATTGACTGTGAGCAAGCTGTGTCCCAGAGAGCCATTGTTTGCAATGTTTGAAGAAAACAGAGGAAACAGAAATGACTCCAACGCACAGCATAGATTAAATTTGTCTGGCCTATGACCCAAAGCAGAACCAGACAACTGAATTAACTCTACATTAACCAAACTCCAGTGTACCCTCAGGTCCTCGTGTATAAACCACCAGCTTTTGGAGAGGACAGTTATGCACCATTTGTGTGGCAGCACTTGAATAATAAAATGTAGGTTAGACACAATATATATCTGACAATTTTCAAGGCAAGAATTACCCATCTTACCTTCAAATGTGCAAAGAATACATTTCCTGGAGTTTTGGGCAGAATCAAGATGTCTTTAGCATTGCAAGATAACATAAATAAAAGTAATACAGCAAAACAAACAAACAAAACACACAATACTACCTGAGTCACAAGGAGGAGCAGTGACAGGAGAGAGACAATCAGGATCATACTTATAACCTGTAATCCTACAATAATGTCATAATCAGCACAAATCAATTCATTTCCAAAGTTAACTCCTTCAGTTGTTCAGATGAGAGTTATTGGACTTTTTCCCAAATCGTTTCTAAATGAAGGGTAAATCGTTTACCAAAGAGTAACATGCCGCCTGTTTAATACCAAGTAGTACCAGGACAAAAAAATGAAAATAGATTCTAACTGAAATACACACCTGAAATGAAGAAAAAAAATCACACAAATTCTAGATGAAAATTTAAAAATACATATTTGAAAGTAGAAGGGAGATTGGTTGGGAGGAAGAAGACTTGTTAGTTGGAAAAGAAGGGGGAAATGGGATTGGGAAAGAAGTGAAAAATCACAGAAATTCACTGAATGCATGTATGAAACTCTAAAAAGAACAAAAATAAATTCAACAAAAAGAAAATCTTCATGACCTTGAGTTATACAAACTTTTAAACTATGATATCAAAAGCTCAATCTATAAAAGAAACAATAAACTGAACTTTTTAAAATACAAATAAAACACTTTTGCTCTACAAAAGATAATGTTAAGAGAGTGAAAAAAAAAAGGAAACCACAAACTGGGAAAAATATTTGCTGATCACATTTCCAGTTAAATTCTTAAATCCCGAATATGTAACAAACTCTAAAATCCCACAAAAAAAGAAACTCAGTACCAAGACAGGCAAAACATGTGAGCAGATGGGAAAGAATAATAATAATACTAAGAAGCAAATAGTACTGAGCAACATTAAATATCTGCAGAACATAAGTTGAAACCACAGTGACCCTCTATATATGGATATAGTATAATGGTAAAAAGGTGGGGTGGGGGTATACTTGATATACTCGACAATAACAAGTGTTGGGGAAGGACAAGAAAAAGCAGGAATTATTACCTATGATTAACAATTAGAAATTTTACAGATACTTGAGAACACAGTCTCACTGTTTGTTATAAAGTTACAGTAATTTTAATACAGCAGACTCACTCTGTAGAATCTTAGGTTTGGACTGGAGAGATGGCTCAGGATTAAACCTTTGCCTTGCAAGCAAAAAGACTTGAGATTGGATCACAGATGCCATTTAAAAATGCCAACAGAAAATGGCAGTAGCCTGCACTCGGACCCGGAAGGCAGAGCCTAGGAAATCTCAGAAAAAGAACAATAAGGAAGTAGGACAATCCAGGACTACCACCAAAGTCATCCTGGGGCCTCTCTAGTCACACACGATGCCCTCTTCTACAGACACACATACAGACACACACACACACACACACACACACACACACCATCACTTATATGTACACACACACAAAAATAGTAACAGAATCTTTGGTCTGCTCAAATACTCTCAATACATGTTTAAGTCCTTTTACTTAACAAGTGAGAGCATCCCAGGTTCTCTTCAATTGAAGCAGGCAGCCACGGTATTAAAACTAGCCTGTGGTTCTATTTATGTGACATTCTGGAAGAGGTAAGTCTGCAAAGACAGATAGCAAATTAACGGCTGCCAGAGTTTACTGCAGAGAGACAATGTAAAGGACTTTTTAGAATAATGGAACTTTCTTTTCCCAAGGAACCTCATGATGGCAAAAGGAAGATGCTAACGTTTTGTGTCAATCAGAGGAGCAAATCCTCTTCTAGGAAGAGATTTCATACAGTTCTCACATGTCAGGCCACCTTGCAAGCGGGACTTGCAAGGCAAGCAAAGGCAATTGTGAGTTGATGTGCAAGGTCACACTAATTATATATACTTCTTAGCCTCTACCCAAACCTGAAATTCCTGTCTAGACCCTGAAGATGTATTTAGAGGTCACCGGACCTCTAATTGTTTTTCAGTGCAGTCACTTTGTATGAATATTTTTTCTCTGCCAAACAAAAGTAAAAAAATAAAAAAACAATAATGGAATTTTCAGAATCACAAATGTGGTGGTGGATGTATTTGTTAAAATGCAGAGAACTGTATATTATAGGAGAGAATTTCAGAGTACATAAATTAAAATGTGATTTCAAATTTAAAGTAATAGTAAAAAAAACTAGGTGATCATCGTTGTTCTTTAGAAACTTAAAGATTAAGATGCATGTCTCTCTTAGTTTCATATTCAGTTGCTACAATGAATACATGACCCAAACAATTTAAGAGAGCAAGGGTTTTTTTTTTTTTTTGGCCAATTTATAATATTGGAAAGAATTTACCAGTGTCAGGAACTGCAGGAAATCAGTCATATCACAAGAGTGTGCACAGGGGAGGGGGGGCTGCTAGCCTTGCCAGTCTGCCAAATTTCTTATCTATCTCCCAAGAAACAGTCCTACCCTCAATTAGCTGGGTGCCCCTACCTCCTTTAGATAATCCCCTTGCCTCAACTAAATAATTCCTATTTTATATGTCTATAAGGTCAGTTATCAACTGTCAAGTTAACACCTAAAACCAACTGTTAAATACCCCACCAATACAGTCACTAAAAAAAGTAACATTTCAACTTAATTTCTTTTCTTTGTCACAAAAAAATATCATCTGATATGTTGGGACCCTGCAAGCTGAATTATGCTTTCTCTTTACAAAGAGCACTCTGTGGAGCAGATGCCACTGTGATGTTTACATGTTAGCCTAAATGAATCCAGCTTTTAACGCAGAATGTGTGAGCCCAGTGAATGGTCTGTTTGTCGTAACATCTCATGTGTCTTTGCAAGACATACTGACTCTTCAATACAAACCTAGAAAAGTCTAATTCTAACAGAGTATGTCAGCTTTGATTGTGATATTAGAGCAAAAACAAAATTCCCTTCCTGCTCTTGAGATCCTAGTCCACCTGCCTTCAAAATGACTCCAGGGATTTAGGTGTCTGTGTCATTGTTCAATCTTTCTCACGTTGTACCAGAGTCTGTCTCAAGAAACAGTGACATTCAGAAGGTCTGGTATGCCTCAGGATCAAGTGATGAAAGCTCAAACTCCTTAGGCACATGGTAGATGACTAGCTTTGGAGGAAGCTTTCTTTTTGACACACACATATTATATATAGGAACTGCAGTCTGCAGCCAGCAAATGCATGAGTTACACTGTCTTGTCAGTAAGGACTCCCCCATGCATGATTTCAAATGAAAATATGGGCCAGCAGACAGTCTAATTGCAATTTCCCAAACAGCCTTTAGAAAGTGCCACCCGGAATAGCTATTTCAAGGTTTAGACTCACAAAAGTGTAAGGACTTTTTTAAATGATTGCTTTTTGGCAAATCAAATGTATTCTTAAAACTGTGTTTTAATACAAAATAATGCAGGATACAATAAAACTCTGAGTTTCACTGTTTATATCCAGCTATGGAAATAAAAAAATATTAAATACTTACTATTCAAGATACAGTCTATAAATAGTTGATGTTTTTGATTATGAAACTTCATTATGCAGTAATAGATAATATTCATAATATGTCTTCATCCCCACTCCCAAAAAAAGATCCTGGGTGATTGACCCTGCCGTGTTCTATCAACTCAGTGAACTCTAAGGCCACATGGCTCTTGAATACATTTGGTGTTTCATTTGCCTGATGAATCTAAGTTCTTTATCATTCCTGGAGTTCTGGATACCCTCCTGTTTCAACTGCTCACTTCTCTGTATTGATGAAAAGTCTGACGCAGTGTTTTTCATCTGTTTTTATTTTTTCTGCATTCTTACCATATTTTACATGTCTAACTTACCAACTGTGGCAAATTATAGATGGTTACAAAATCTTTGAAACTTCTCTCATCTAGATGTGGTATCTATTTCCTTTCCCCTTGGATCTGGGTCTTATTAGAAGCGCATGGACCAATAGAATGTGAAGCTGACACAAGAGCAGGTCTGGGCTGAGCTTTAAAAAAAAAAACTTGCAGCAATCCCTCCCTGCGAAGTAGATATGCAAAGTTGCAAAGTTCTGGCTATCCTCTGTAAAAGAAGCCATAGAAAGATTATCTGAGCCTCTATGGAGAGTGGAGCAACCCAGTGGAACCCTCTTTAGCAAACTAAAGAGTATTACTGAGTCCTCTGCTGAACTTCCTGACCACTCTGGTCCCAAATCAATGCCCAGCGACTGCTGCTCTTGCCAGTGTTAGTAGCAGTGGAATTGCCGGTTCAGACTTGCTCGGTCCCACAACCTTCAAACATGAGGTAAAATACAATTACTATGGCTTAAGTCAGCAGTTTTTACTGTATATACATACATAAATTATTAAATATGATTATTCATGTAAGTATACATACGCATGCACATTTTATAAAAATACAAAATTAGATTACCATCTACCAATTTTTATGCATTCCAATGTCTAGTGCCTTTAGCCATTCTAGAAAATATTCTAATAAACTGTTCATTCTAATATTTTTCATTATTTGTATGTTATTTGCCAAATATCTATTTTCATGCTCTTAATCTTTTTACAATGGTCTCTACATCATTCCTATCATTTTAAAATATTTTATTTATTTAGTGTGTATGTGTGTATCAGAGGGCACTATGTGTCCCTATGGAGGAACAAGGAAGACTTCAGGAATCACCCCAGATTGCTTCTACCTCCTTCTTGCTTTGCTCTGGGATTTCCCAGGCTCCACCCACCAGGACCAGAAGTGCAGACTGCTGCTGTTTCAGCGTAGCATTTTTTAGAACCTCCTGCTTGAGAGACAGAATCTTAATCCTTGAGCCAACTCTCCAGCCTTTTGTCATTTTAAATAATCAGTTGTTTCTACCAGAAAATGTGTTCTTTTATACATTTAAGCTTCTTAAATGTTTAGTCTTTAAGAGTGTTAATCTCTACATGGGAGCATTTTTCAGTCAGTAAAGTGCTTGTGCACAAGCATGAACACATGAGTTAGATCTCAGAACTCATTTAAAAGAAAAAAAAGGCACTCATGACAGTGCACACATATACTCACATCCCTGGGAGACAGAGAGAAGCAAATTCATGAGGAGGTTCTCTGGCCGGCAAGTGTAGCCTACAAGGTGAGATTCTACAGTGGAGAATGTCTCAATAAAAAAAAAAAGGAGGAGGAAGAGAAGAAGAAGAGGAGAAGGAAAAGGAAGGGAAGGAAGAGAAAGAAGATGAGAAGGAGGAGGAAGGAAGAAGAAGAAGAGGAGGAGGAGGAGGAGGAGGAGGAGGAAGAGGAAGAGGAAGAGGAAGAAGAAGAAGAAGAAGAAGAAGAAGAAGAAGAAGAAGAAGAAGAAGAAGAAGAAGAAGAAGAGCAGCAGGAAGAGGAGGAGGAGGAGAAGGAGGAGGAGGAGGAAGAGAAGAAGAAAATTTCTCCTATGCCTCACACACACAAAACATAGATGAATGTACACAAACACACACACAAACCAAAAAATTATTACTTCTTCCTATCATGGAGGTACATGTTTTTAATACCAGCACTTAGGAGACACAGGCAAGAAAATTTCCATATATTTGAGGTCATTGTGAGTAACATAGTGAGGTCTCAGCCAGCCAGGGCTATATAGATAAACCCTGCCTCAAAATGACTAAATGAATGAATAGATGTATCAATCAATAAATAAATAAATAAGAAAGAATTTTAAAACTGAAAACAAATAAAAATGCTAATTTCACTTCTTGTTAAAATTGGACATCTAAGTTACAGTTCACAAAGCAAATGAAATATTACTGTTATATTAGAAAAAGACCATGAAACTGATTTTATTTGTTGATAATTTGTAGCTTAGCCACTTTTATCAAGTTGTAGTTTGCCCCTTATTGGTAGTATATGGGTAGAGTTTTGAACTTTATAATCAGAATATGAATCTTATGGTGTGGTGCACAAGTATTGAAAACCCTAATTATGTAAGTAATATTCTCAAAAGCTATTCCAGAAGACTTTAACTTCACTCTTTTCTTTCTTAGAGAGATTAAGCTATATCCATGAGCATGGAGAAGCTTCTGAAAAGCTACTTTTACATAGAAGAATCACTTGTAGAAAAGCAGATGGCTGAGTCTAGCTCCATCCCAAGTCCTCTGTAACTTCTGTGGACATATTTTTTTTGCAGTAATTAAAAACTGATGCTGGTTAACAACATAGATATTCTTTGCTTTAACATGGGCTAGTGAACATGGTTACTGACAGCAAGAATGTTTTCAACTTTAAGAAAATGAGAGAATATGGCACATGTTTTGTTTAGGAAAATTTTTAATTTCTTTAATTGGTGTGTGTGTGTGTGTGTGTGTGTGTGTGTGTGTGTGTGTGTGTGTGTACACTGTATATCCCTGTGGCATGGAGGACCAGGAATCATCCTGGATTGCTCCACCTCCTTGCTTCGCTCTGGAATTTCCCAGGCTCTGCCTGCCTGGATCAGAAGTGTAGGCTGCCACTAGTCCACCTGTCATTTTTATGTGAGACCTGGGATCCCAACTCAGGACTTCCTGCTTGTGAGGCAGAGTGTTGGCCACTGAGTCATCTCTTCAGCCCTGTTTAAGAAATTTATATATGTGTTCATAAAGGTACCTGGTGCCACGAAATGTCTGTTTATCATCAAATCATGTTAAGGAACTCTCGAAGCTATTCTTTCTTTGCTGAGAGACAATACTTTGACATAACCGGCTTAAGGAAAAAGGGTTATTTCTCTGGGTTATGGTCCAGAGGAGGTATAGTCATTATGGCACAAAGCAACAGAAGGCTTGGCAGACAAAGCAGGTGTCAATTCATAGCAGCCATCAGGAGACAGAAAAAGAAAGCAAGAAGTAGAAGAGCTGGGCTACCAGATCTCAGAGCTCTACAGAATGCTTTCTCCCACTAAGTGTCTGACTCTAAAAGGTTGCCACATCTTCTTAAACATTAACATCAGCTAAAAAGGATTCAATCAAATAAACTTGGAGAGGGAAAACTCACATTGAGTCCATGACAGGAGTTATGCATCAATAAGTGAAATTTTACAGCATAGTGTAAAGCTGTAACTAGCCTTTGACAAAGTTTACATCTAACTGCTAGTTTTAAAAGTCTCTTTTTGTTCCATACATAATACAGGTAGGAAAAATTTTCCCCCTATTGAACGGTGTCATTTTTATTCAACATCTTCAGTCACTCCTATGCTGTGCAGTAGCAGCTGGCTATCAATGTGGTTCCCTGAGGACTCACACACACACATTACTTTGGGGTGTGGGTGGAGGGATGGGAGAGATTTGAATGTCCCATTATGGGCCGAGTGCTCCAGTCATTAGTCTCTGGACCCAACATCACTGCATCATGCATAGGGAAGCACGCACGCAGCTCCCTCCCTCTCTGAGTGCATATGGATGCGCAGTACTGGCTGCTAGGAAGGCCACCTGCTTCCATGCTGCTGCCGTTGGCATGTCACCAGGTGCCCAGGCAGATGATAGTGTAATCAGCCCTTGTTGGTCCTGACAGGCCACACACAGGAAGGGACATGAAAGCTGAGGGAAACTTGTTAGGGAGAAAATTCTCAGCAGGAGAAGGAAAGGAGATGAGAAAAGAAGGTAGCATAGGAGAAAAATGACAAAGAAAATTGCATGAAACTGAAATAATAATAATGATGTAATATTATACTCAAAAATGAGTCGCACCAACACTTTTCCATGTGTTGCTGTCCATTGACAACATTCCACTTCACAGCGTTATAAACATCATTGAAAACTGCTTAAAGTTCATTCATGTGTACAATATTGAATTTTATCTATAAGTAAATTCCATTCATAAAAAAGCTACATGTAGGGAGGAGGAGGGAGGGAACTGGTGTACCTACTAAGTTTGTATGAGCGGAAATAATAATAAAAAATGTATTAAAAAAAGTTACATGTACTGGGATGCTACTAAAATGAATTGTCTTGCTTATTGAAGGATATATGAGAAATGTATTATTAGTTATTAATTTCTCAGGAAAAATTACTACTAAACAATTTAATGTAACATAGGCTGTTGTCTCACAGTTCTGTGAGTCAGTGATTTGTGCATAGTCTTCACAAGGTTGCAGTTACGGTGTAAGTTGGATCTGGGATCCCATTTGAAGCCTCAATTGAGGAGATTTCTGTT
Source organism: Typhlomys cinereus (assembly GCA_023101885.1). Lineage (NCBI taxonomy): Eukaryota > Metazoa > Chordata > Mammalia > Rodentia > Platacanthomyidae > Typhlomys > Typhlomys cinereus. The sequence continues at coordinate 3,131,147 of JALPQD010000035.1, forward strand.
TCACACATCTATGGCTGTTGGAAGGATTAAGTCTCTCTCTCTTGCTCACTGATGGTGAGAAGTCACCTTGAGTTCATCATCTGCTTCTCTCCATTAGGCAGTCCACAGTATTGCAGCTCACAGGACTACAGATCACAGTTCTACAGGCCACCGTACTGCAGCCCACCGTACTGCAGCCCACCGTACTGCAGCCCACCGTATTGCTGCTCACATTACTATCACTCACAGTACTGTAGCTCAGTATTACAACTCAAAGTGTTATAATTAATGGTACTGCAGCTCACAGTACTATATCTCAGACTGTTACAACTTAAAGTACTACAGTTAATGGTACTGCAGCTCACAGTACTATAGATCACAGTTCTACAGCCCACAGTACCGCTGCTCACAGATCACAGTACTGTATTTCAGTATTACAACTTACAGTATTTCAGTTAATGGTACTGCAACTCACAGCACTGCAACTCACAGTACTGCACAACTCCCAGTAGTGCAGCTCATAGTATTATAGCTCACAGTACTATAGGCTAATGATACTGTAATTCACATTACCGCAGCTTGCCCCATAAAAGCCAGAAAGAGAAAGTTATCTAGAAAGTGGTGTGTGTGGGGGGGTTACAGATCCAATGGGATCTACTCAAGGAGAAAGGCATCTCCTCACCTTATCGTAGTTTATACACATATGGATAATAAAAGGACAATAAATGTGTATCAGCATATATTTTGTCACAATGAACTTTGAATGACCCATGACCAGAAAATTTCAAATAATTTAATTTGCAATTATTTTGACCATAACATTTTCCTACAAGAAAAGAATCTGGGAGCTGAAATTTCTGAAATTCTATACATCTAACCAATTAGAGAAAAACTGCTTAGCCTAATCAAATAAGTCATCAATAAAAAGTGGCATTAAAAATACACAAATTTAAGTATTTTTATTAATGCACTCCTGAAGTTAAGCTGAGAGTTACTATTAAAATAAAAATCCCAGTGCCATCAAATCTGTTCGGTATCTGTTCAGAAAACTACTTTCAGCACAAAGAAAAAAACAAGATTACAGGTCTTCGGATCAAGGGATGGAATGGGAAATAAGGGACAGGCTTAGTGATGGCTGAAACCACAGCTTGCCTGAAATGCTACTTTAAGAGAGAACACCAAGATCAATCTTGCATTGTCTTTGAAAGGGCAAAGTACAGCCTAGTCTTTTTCAACCTTTCTGACAAGAAGCAGGAACATCTAGTTTTTTAAAGTGTTTCATATCAGATCTGTTTACCTGAAAATCTCAGTGCATCTTGAAATAAGAACGCTCCCAGAGAACTGTCCTTTGCTATGGTTCTACGAGAAACCGGGTGTGCAGAACGTGAGAGACTCCTTCAAATGAAGCTCTTTAAATACGAAAAAAGCACTCCAAGTGGCTAAGGTCAATTGCATTCTAACACACTAAGACCAGTGACACTCTGACGTCCTGCTGTTTGATCTTGGGTCTTTCCTGAGTTCCAAAACCCTAGATTTTCTGGGATTATTATTCTCTCAATTTTGCAACCACTGTGGCTGACACAAAGAGTAAGAAGCAGCAAATACCAGGCTTGAGGTTGCAACTGATTTCCTGCTTCTCTGTCCACCGTTTCCTGTTCTAATACCTTATGGCACTTGCCTGTTAACACCAGCAACTTCACCATATACTCATCTGCAATAAGTGTGAATGAAGTTTCCTTCAATTGACTGTCTCTACATTTGAAGATACAGAGTTCATTTTTTGACCGAAGTTAAGTATTCCAGTCAGAAAAACCTCCAATTTAGGACTTCAGTTTTATACCATTGCCATAAGAAATACCTGACTCAACAATTTAGGGGAACAAGAGATTTTTATTCGGTTTACAATTCCATGTTGCATCCCATCACAGCAGAGCAAAGAGAACTGGTCGTACCTCACTCGAAGTTGAGAACAGAGCAGGAGAACCAATGTGTGCCAGCTGTCTTTATACAGGCCATACATACCACCTACCTAGGAAATGGTACCACCTGCAAAGGACAAGTCTTCAATTAGAGCAATTAGGATAAATATCTTACAGGCTTTCTCAGAGACCCTGCCTTAACTGTTTTTTTTCACAGGCGAACCCACATACTCAGCTCTCAAGTGTCAAGTTAACTGCTGAGAGTAGCTACCACACCTTGAAACTGTAAAAACTTCTGCTTTAGCCCAACCTTCTCACTAACCTATGACAAACATCTTGGCTTCTGTGGTTTAAACTCTGAATCAGTAGTTTATAATAATAGCTGGTAAAAAGTGTTGATGACAGAGTAGAGAGCTTCAAGAACTGAGAAAGCTGAAGTAAGTCGTCTTTATAAACTACACCATAAAACTGTTGAGAACTACAGAACCATATACTTTTTTCTTATAAATCTAAATGTTGTCAATATTGAAGGCACTGGGTTTAGCTAATTGGATTACACAAAGCTCTTGTAACAAATGCTCAAGGAACATTCTATGACATCATGAATCTTCCTCCAGTTCCTTGGCATACAACTTCATAGTTTTGGAACCTTCAAAGTGATAAATTTCTTTCTGTGTGCTAAAGAACTGATTGATGACCGGAAGCCCTGAGAAAACTCCATGTGGAATGGGTCATAAGGAAGACTAAGTCATGATTTTAATCTTGGTACTTCCTGCTCTAACCTCCAGTCTCTGGGGATAGAAGAGATTCTGAAGCTTTAATTGCTTAGTTAGAACTGATGATTTACCTGATCAACCTAAGTAATTAAGCTTCCATAAGACTCTTAAAAATGCATTGTCAAATAACTTCTGCATAGTTGAACAAATGAAATTTTCTTGGAGGGGGCATAAGACCTCCAAAACCTTATCTGTGCCCTAACTGAGGCATACTTCAACTGTAGCCTTTGTAACATCTAGTAGACATATAATATGTTTATAATATTTGCAATATAATATAAACTGGTAAACATAGACATATATTAATAACAAACTGGCAAACATAGATTTTTCAGTAAGTTCTGTGTGCTGCTTTCACAAACTTATGAAACCCAAGCAGGGGACTGTGGGAACCTAGATTTATAAGTGCATGCATTTAAACCTAGATCTCAATTTGTCATTTTAATTGAAGGAAACAGTTGTAGGATTGAGCCCTCAATTTTACTGACCTGAGATTAAAGTCCCGGCAGATAGTTTCAGAATTGATTTGAATTAGAGGACACCACACTGGTGGCCACTACTATAACATGATATGCTTGGTGTGTGGGGAAGGGCCTCACAATCATGCTGTCAGAATGCATTGTGAGGGTATAATGGAAGAAACAGTTTGATTTTTTTCCTACTGAGAGTGTTGTTGCTATATTCAGTGCATATTTAAATAAGCGAGAGATTACATTAGTCTGGAGGTGGGGGAGGAGTGTAGAAACTAGAGAATGTTTCAGAAGAAATAGTTGAGGTTTGTTCATGTGAAGGGAGCAAAGTATTTCAAACAGAGGGAATCACATAAGCCAAACGCTGAGGCTAAAGTATGTGTGTGAGAAAGCAGACACATTTGGCTAGAAAAGATGTGGGAAGAAAAGAATGAGCACAATAAAGTAGTGAACCTGGAATCTGAACAACACAATTATGTGAAAGAGCAAAAATAGCACACATCCATAAAAACAGAGCCCTGGCTAAGATTCACACCAGCATTTCAGGGCTTGAGCTTTTCAGTGCCTTTTGATTGGGTGGAAGTGTGTACTTGGCTTCCACCAATGGGAACTATCCCATATATGATGTTATATACATACATCTCTTTTCAACTACTTACAGAAATACAATGCATACATGGAGGGACTCTATGTTCTCAATATTCATGGCAGTTACACTCATGAAATGCTAAAGCACTTTAGTCTTATGTCTTAGGAATCTCCCTTTTTTTTAATCTTAATATACAACCAAAACAATTTGGGGAATAAAGGGACTTATTCATGTGCACAATTTCAGGTTATAGTTCACTGTGTTGTCAGGAGAATTCATACCAGCATCAGGAACCAGCAAAAGGGTTATACTACATCTACAGGAAGAACAGAGAGAGGGGAGTGTCTTCTATTTTGAAATTTGCCTGTATTCCAGCCAGATTTCTTTCCATCTTATCCATTTGCCCAGGATGTGGTCCCATCCACTGTGAGCTGGGTCCTGCCATATCTGCTGGATAATCTCCTGCAACTTTGCTCAAAGACTTTCTTCAACTAAATAATTCTTCACAGATATACCTAAAGATTCAGCTCTCTTTTGTCAAATTGACATATAAAACTAACTGCCTGCCACACTTGATGTTTTAATTCTGAAACACTGATCCTAGGAGAGAAGCAGAATTAATTTTCGGCAAGTCTCTGGCCATGTTTCCATCTACAAGTTAATATTACGTATATTTCTATTTAAATTAGAGATAGCTTTTAAAGTCTATAGTGCTATTTATTAACATTGAGCGAATGGCCAAACAGCGTTACATCCCAGTGAAGCTCATATAGCACACATATTCTCCCTAAGGCACGTCATGGTCTCCATGAATATACAAACACTAGAGGACACTTTAGCACTGCATTTGGGGGTCACTTTAAACAAAGAAATAATAGAAGAAGGCAGAAAGGCGCAATGACCACGGCAACACACCAAGGAATGCCTATTACAATATCAGAAGTGAAGCATGAGGATAGAATGCTACTTACCATTTTTTCATTTGTTTGTTCGTTTGCTTTTGCCACACTGATGATGACTGGAGACGTTCCATGAATATTTACTTTCTGTTACAAATATATTTCTGAAAGAAGGGAATTCTGTAAACACAGAATAGTCACATGGGTTGACTATGTAGTTATGAGACTTTATCAGGATGTTTCATATATGTGCATGTGTTACATGGAATGTACATTGATGCCTCCTCAAGATACTTGTGCTAAAATCCTAATCTTCAATTTGAGGAGTTCTGAAAATTAATTAGATTGTAAAAATAAAACCCTCCTCTAGGGCATTGACACTCTTGTAATAGGTCAGAAAACTGACTAGCTCTCTGCGTATGAAATATAGTAAGAGAGAGTTCTGAAATGTGCGACTCATAAGACCCTCACAGGAGCTTGGTGATGCTGCCCCAGGTCTCACAGGGCTGGTCTCCAGAAACATACAATAAATCCCTGCTTATAAGCTGCCCAATTACTTAGCTACAGCAGCTAGAGTAGGATATTTATGTATCCTGTCCTTGAAAAATGTGGAATTAAATAATAGGAAAATTCCCATATGGTAAATGACAGTGCTAATGATTATGATATGGAATTGATATGGAATTCTTTCCTTCTACAGGCCCAGTAGACATTCCAAACAAGAGAACAAGGTGATCTGCTGGGATGGAATCAGGGATTACTAGTAGCATGATTTGATTTTTCAGTAGTATCAAGACAAAGAGAAAAAGGAGAACAAAGTAAAGGGTAACTCACTATGAAGAAATGCACTTTAGATAAAAGTATACTTGAATCTGTGGAGTTGAACAGCTTATATTTTAATCTGATACAAGGCAAATAAGAATTTTTGTGCCTGTGTTTCAGAGAAATCAGGCTTGTTTTCAAGAGATGCATACAAGTTTTAAAATTTTTGTAGTGACTTTTATAAAGAAAAGAGAAAGAAAATTGTTCCTTCCTAATCTGTTCCAAGAAAGATAGTTCTGCAACTGAACTTGAGGAAATGACAGCTCAGGCAGAGATGACTACAGATATTCAGCTTTGATATGATGATACAGGATTCAGGTAATTACAGCTATCCATTTCTTTCAGGGTTATAACTTGGTCATAAACAGGAATGATAGGAAGTGAATCTCAGTCTCAGATAAGCTGAGCTCAATCTCAGTTCATGCACATTTTAGAAAGGCTAGATTTCTTTACAGTCTGAATTATCCAGGTTCTTTCCTTATTACCATTCTCTCCACTTTCCTGTTCCCTAAAGTGTGACTGATTCCCTTCCTTTCCATCCCAGCTTAAATCTTTTCTCCTCAGCAAAGATGCTTCTGTACCAACTATCCAATCAAGGCAGCCTTTTCTGGGTCCTCAAATGCTCGTACATCCCTACTCTCACACAAGCTATAGCTCTTCTTTAATCAAGTGTTCACATTATCACGTTCCAGCTCCTCCCTGAGATGTAAACACCATGAAGACTAAACGTCATGTCATTCACTTGCAAATCTCAAAAGTCTGAAGGTGTGCTTGTCCCAAATCAGTAACTATTTGCTAAATGCATACTGTTAGATCTACTTAAGTCACTAATAACTTTACAAAGTAAAAGCAAATGCATGAGATGATAGTTTATACTTACAAGATTAAAGACTACTGCTTGCATTTCAAGGATTTTTGAATTGAGGTAAGAATGCTCAACACATAATGCTGAGCCTGCTGGTAAATCTTGGAAGTGGGTGATTGAATGCCAGCATCCCAGATACCAATTACAGATAAAGTTCAGTGTTGCTTTACCACCAGAACCTAGAGCAGCATTGTCTTGAAGGGAGTAAGTTAAGAATGGACTTACTAAGGTGCCAGGTGAGAACTGAACAACCTTTCTACACTGCTAGAAACAGCAACATAAACATTTTAACACAAGAGATTTAAACAAAGATTTAACAACCTACTCAATTGTATATTTTACCATTCGTTTTGGGCCAATAGCTTATGCTACATAATTTATGTCGTACTTTGTGATTTTTTTGATACAATTGTTTAATGAACTCAGTTAAATTTTTTTATTACTTGCTTTCTTCATCTTATAAAATAACAATGTTATTGTACATGCCAAAAATGTCAATCAGATATTTTGAAGTTGGTTAAAGTAAGAAACTGACATATCAAATATCTTCCATATCAACATAAAAGTATTTGAGGTTTTTACAAGGTCCTATAAGACGTCTCAAGATTAAAATTATTTAGACCAAACATATGACAATGTCATTTCTGGTCAAACATTGCAATTTTATGGTACCAGAAAACATTCCACTGGAAACCAAAACTTATCAGGAATTGCCAGCTTGTCATCCAAGGTCTGCATGTATCCAGATCCAGATCTGTGAATCAGATCTCCCAATATTACCGTCTCTACATTGCATTCCTAAATGTGCCTTGTTCATGACAACTTTCTAAAAGAAATATCTAAGAACAAGTGTTGCATTTTGGAAAAGCTCAGATTCTGATACATTCAGCATATTATGTTGGAAATGCTTGGATGTACTGAAGTCCCTCCACTTGGGACCAATGCCCCCCCCAGGAGATTAATTCTGGAACAGCTAATCTTTGACATAGGCTTTCTGTCCTTTAAGATTCATGTGCACAGCTAGATAAGAAGCAGTTTCTCTTTAACTGATAACACATGCATATGACATCTGTAACTCATTCATGACATTTTCAGCATTAATATCTTAAAAGTGTTAGTTTCCCTAAAGTTATCTATTGAGTAACATAAAATTTAAACAACCTACTTTTCTAAAAATAAATACTTTCAAGGCAGTCTTAACCCCTGAACCATCTCTCCAGCCCAAATAAATAAATAAATACATAAATACTTTCTAGAAAGTTCTTCAGTAGAGTTGAAAAATACTATATAGTTCACGATGCAGCCTGTTTTCTGAGAGTGAGTGGTAGAATAATTGTGCCTATGAGCCAAGCTTATACTAGATCCTGCTAGAGTCACAGGACAGAGTAAACCCACACAGGCCCTGAGTCCCTTGGCTTCTCAGGTTATCATTCCTTCAAGGGGAAGTTTTAGATTCCATAGTGATCTCCCTGCCCCCGCCCCATGCCAGTTTGATTGCTTCTTTGTTACAGTGCATTAGGGGAGAGCTTGCTTTGTTATATCTATTGTGTTTGTTCTTCACTGCTGGAATTGGCTCTTAATACACAATTTTTTTTTATTTTTTCCACTCATACAGTGCTAAGTACCTCATTCCTCTCCCTCCTTCCACCCCTCCCTGGATCCCTTTGTTCCCTCCCCCCTTTTCCCTTCCTATTCCCCCTCTCTCCCTTTATCCCATGCTCCCCCATTCCTGGAGCATCCTTTAGTGTGCACTAATACACAATGTTTTAACTACCAAATATGACTTTTTTATGCTTGTTTTTAAGTAAATAAAACTTTGTTAGAGACTTTTGAAGTACCAGAAAACAAGTCTGGATTGAAGCAAACATACTCCCAATTGAAGACATTCCATTATCCTTATAAGTAACCTATTCACTGCTGACACAAACTGAAGCATTCACAAAACACATCATGATGAAAAGACAAATATCAGGAGGCAGACAGTTGCAAAGTATCTGAGAGAAATGCCATATCATAGTTAGACACAGGTGTCAACTTGACAGTTGAGGGTTTGAGCTCGGGGCACATTTGTAGAGAATTAGTGGTTGAGTTAGGCCCAGGCAAACCTACAGGAGATTGTCTAGCTGATAGGGAAGGCCCAGCCTATGGTGGGTGGAATTAGGCCCTGAAATAAATCACAGAGAGCTGGTTGAGAGATTGGCATCCTTTTATACACTTGGCCAGACCCTTGCCAGACCAGCATGTCTGGCCAAGTAAGGATCGTCCCTCTCTAAGCCATTATGTAGAGATGGTGTGGCCAGTTCCTTTGGCCCTGGTGTTGGTGTGTGCTCTCCTATCAAGCTGTACTATGAACTGTCGCCAGTAATTGTAAGAGACAATAAACCCCTTGTTCCCTTAAGCCATTTGATGGTCATTTATCAGCAACCATGTGGCAAACTGCAACATGCAGTTCTCAAGGAATGGTTACAGGGTTATAGGGAGAATAAATGCTTGGAAGTACACCATTTAGCATTGCTCTGAAATGAATTTGAAACTGAATTTGAAACTGAGGAGTTATGGACTCTTGGAGGAATCTTGTTGTCTTGCTTTTCTGTGCTTTTTGGATTTCTGTGTTGTGATCTGCATATGTGCTGATTTGGGTATCTCCTCCATTTGTTTCTTCTTACCAAGCAGTCTACTCTTGAAAGCTCAAATCCCAAGTCACACAGCTCCCTTCCGTTCACTGAGGAGCCACACTTGCATGCACAACAACCCATCAACATACAAAAAGAAAAAAGCTTGATAAGCAACTTAAAAGTCAACTGAAGAAAATCTTTATATTCGCGTGGGAATGCAAAAATCACATTCTTAAGATGGAAATGCTTTCTAATAAAATTAGCCCTGCAAAGGTTTAACATTTAAGATGAAATAGTACTTCTGAGAAACATGCAAAAAAAGATGCTGCCTCTGTTTGACCCAGTGAAGAAAAGCAAGATATATTCTCTCTCTTGCTCTCTCTCTCTGTCTCTCTCTCTCTCTCTCGAGCCATCTTTCCTGCTGACTCCCTTTTCTCTCTACAATAAGTAAATGCTGAAAATCTAAAAATATAAGCTGATGTCTGAATTTACAATTCTCAAATATTTATGCAATAAAATGTTTTCAACAATCTGTTCTGAACCATGCTGATTCTATCATGTGTCTGATACATAGCTTGAGCATATGCAGCTCGGTAGTTAGTGCATCAGTTACTGACGTTAGGTCTGCAACGTTGGTTACAGACAGCTATGATGGAAAAGAGGCTCATATAGTCAGTCCTACCATTTAAGTCTGTACTATTACTAAACTAACTTATTCTGGCCAAGGGAAAGGTATACTACCCATGATGAGGCCATGAAGATCCAGTACACAATTCTAGACCCATGTTCATAGTCTTGGTCAAAGTCAGTAAGACAGAAAACAAAACAAAAAAAAAAACAAAAAAATAGGAAAGTGAAATTTTTGGAAAGAAGAAGGGGCTGGCCAAGGGTGAAAGACAGATAAGAGAATGTAGCTGCAAAGTGATCCAAATGTGTCACATATATGTATCAGATTTTCAAAGAAGTAAATTTGCTGTAAAAGAAAGAGAAAAAAATCCACACACTTCCAGTTTCTCAAAATGGAACATAATGACTATTCATAAGACCCCACCAATCTTTAGAACATACTCAGAGTATGAGAGCATCTACAGGATGCTTTTGTTAATGAATATTAATAGTTTAATACCAAATATACAATTTTGCATCTTGATTATATTTAATTGCACAGGGCTTTCACCTAGTACATACAATTTCATTTCTAGTTATCATTATCATATATAATATGATATATGATATAATATTATCATATTTAGGCTGTTTCTAGCATTTGCTTTAGCAAGCAACATGATGTCTTGATAAATGTGTGAATGACTAACATGCCAGACTTGGCTAGAGGTCCCCTTTATACAGGAAGGTAGACAGGACATTGCCTTTCTGCAGTTATATTCTACTCAAGTAAGAGACAAAAATATACTTAGCTGCAATATATGAATAATATAATTTCAGTGAGAAATAATATCCATCAATTACCATAGCTATAAGGGCAAATATGATAATGTTTAAGGGTAGAGAAGCAGGCTAATTTAGAATGTATGATTAGAGATAACCTCATGGTTGAGGTGAGACGAGCATTCGCACTGCTGTGAAGGAACACCAGACTTTTGAGGACCTTGTGAAGTCTTAGTGAGGTGAGTGCAAAACCTTCAAGGTTACATAATCTGAACTCTTCAGGTTTCCCACTGTGGGAAGAGAGTTTTTTCCTTAATATATGCATAAAAATGGAATATTTGGACCGTGCAAAGTAAATCTGTACAATTGTCAGTACCATCATATTATTTTCCTAAACAGTTGCTCCAAATTACATTTCCCATATTTTATATGTGCATAAAATTTTTGATCAGTAAGATCAGAGAAAATTCACAATCTAGCCATTGTTCTACAGTTTGAGCACATACTTAATTTTGTGTGTATGTTTGAGAGGGAGCATGAAAACTCTCTGTACTATATATAACTTGTTCATATGGTTGTGTGTCTTTGTTTTAAAACTTCTTTATTGATGTATATACACACAAAAATTTCATGCTTAATTATAGAGTGAAATGATTTTGATTAAATACAAATAACAAGGGAGATAGTTTTTCTTATGAAAAACTACTAGTATCTCTTTGTAGCTAATCACTTTTGCCCTCTGCTTCTAGGCTCTGAAAACTGTGGATTATTTTTTTCTCTGTGCACTTTGATTAGTTTCCAGTTACTGGTTATTGACATGGTTCAAAGAGCAGCGTTAATACCAATTCCTGATAATGATAAATGTCTTCAAAGCAAGTATTTACTTTTTCTATGTCATCTTTTCTTAGATTTTGGAAAAATCTTAAATTCCTTCACCTACTGGACTTCCATTATATCTGGCTAGTGGGAAGTTAAAGCTTCCTTTTTGTGTCCTTCCTATGGGTTAGCACTGTATGAGTTGCAGTAATGCTGTTCAGTACTTATTCAGATAGTTGATGACTCATTAACCTTCACTTTCTATGTCCCAGAGTCTGAAATGGGAGCATTTTGATATATCAATCATTATGCAGGTCTGGTAAGGAAAAGAGCCACTCTAGTGAGTCCTGCCTTGAATGGAATGTCTTGTCCTATGGTGGATCTTCCCATCTTCAGGTTCTTACAATGTCTTCTGTGACATTCTCTAAGCCTTAGAACTGAGGAGAGACCAGGATGACCTGATTCTGAGTGAACATTGTCCAGTCACCGGTATTCTGCATTATGACTGGCCATTGTTATCCACTTAGTGCTCTTCTACTGTCCTAGACTCCGTCCTATCAGGGCGTTGAGATACTCCACCTCTGTTGTAGAAGAAGGCTTTTAGGCTGAGTGCTAAGGCTCAGTATAATAGTAGCTATTTACACAGCAGCTTGATATATTGTTAACTAGAACAAGAACCTAAAAAAGGGAAGGAAATAGGTCAATAGGGATAAACAGCCAATGAACTTATAAGTAACTCTGTTCTCTTTTTATATGCTTACATGCACATGCAGCCTTTTCAAAGGCCCTACAGAAATCTCAACTGCCTGCTTTTCTCTTCTAGCTTCGTGATTTAACTACTACTTTCAGCAACACCTATCCACTGGTTCAGACACAAAGTTATGCACTTGCCACCAATTATATTTTTATTGACTTATTTCAAATACCTTCAGAGAAGCAGGTGAGTTTCAGCTGAAATCTCATAAAAATAGCCTTACAAGTGGGATCCCCATGAGAACCAAAAACTTGGGCAAATCATGGCACAAGGGATCACTGAAGAAGGGTCATCCACATCTCCCCCTAGAGTTGCTGCCCGGCTACTGATTCTCACTGTAATTGCAAGCAGGTGACTTTCAAAGCTACCAAAAGTGGAGCCTGGAATACATAATAACTATTCATTAAAATGCCACAAAGCTCTGTTCTTATGATTTAGCCACTTTTATTAGAAAATTATTTTAGATTGTTGCAAACATTTCCTTAATTTTCAAAGGTGAGGAAAATTTTATTCGAACAAATTTTTCCAATGTATTTATGGAGGAGAGTTTTCTAAAGTTTTCTAATACACCATTTTAAATAAAGTTCTAAGGATTCTATAGTCCTGCAATTGTCCAGACCATTCAAGATAAAAAGATTCACCTACATTCTGTTTCTTCATTAATTTTTTAAAAAGATATTACTCATCCTTTCTGAATATCAATAATTTTTATCATGGATTATATTGCCTGATACCTTTACTTAATATTATACCTAGTTGTGCACCTAGCATGACTAAATAGTTCATAAAAATTATTGTTGAAATATGGTTCCTTTGGAGTTTCAAAATATTAATATTAATGCTAATTTACAGTATGAATACAATTGCATGTATAGCTCTTTCAATAAGAGTGAAATCTAATTAATGGAATGTTTCACTTACTCTAACAATGCAGCATTGTGATACAGTTGGTACAGTTTTAACCAATGTGGGTTTCAAAGTAAATTACTTGTTGGTGTTTGTCATATCAACTTATCTGAATTACTTCACATTAAATAAGCTGTAGTTTGAAACTCTTGCAGTAGAATGTGCAAGTACCCCCTGCTGTTACTTCCTTGCTCTTATGACATTTGAAGTAATCACACTGATAAATTTCATGAGAAACAAAGAGTATTCTTTTAGACTTTTAGTATGTATATGTTTGCAACACATAAATTTTCCTTGGTTCTTTCATTGTATTGACATAGCCTAATTCATCAAACAGATATTCATAAGCATCATGCAGTTCAGCAAAAATGTATTTCATAATTTTATTAGTGCCAAGATCTCCAGATGTCATTAATACTGCTGCTTTTTTTTTAACTTTAATAACACCTCAAATGTTGGCCAGTCAGCATTTCATCATGGACAAAAATGAGATACACCCCTCCCGATAAACTGTTCAGAGTGAATGCTGGCTTTAGGAAGGGGAGCTACTTTCTTCAGTGATACACACACTGACCTATCGTCCATGATCCAACAAGGGCTTAATCACAGGATAATGCAGGCAATCCAGATGAAGCTCAGTGGACCACACATACAAAAAGACTTGAAAACAGGAGGAAAACTGGTCAGGTAGAAAAAAGATTTTTAATGTGAAGAGAAAATATGGAATCAAGAAGTGAAAATGAACTAAATTAATTGTATTTGCGTCAAAATAACACTACCAAAAAATAAAATAAAAATTTAAAAATCTGGCCGAAGGTGCTCATGTGGAAGCCAGAGGAAAACTTTCAGAAGTCGGCCTTCACCATGTAGGCTCCAGGAACGAACTCAGGCTGCCAGGTGGCACACAGGTTTCTTTTACCCACTAAGTCATCTTGCTGGCTCTAAAGTATTTTTTTATTCTATTTTATTTTTGATGTTGCATACATGAATATAGTGAATTTATGATATTTTTCACTCCTTAGTCTCCAATCCCATTCCCCATCTTTACAGTCAATCCAAGATAAATCATGTTTGCCATGTGAAAAAATAAATTAAAAAATCTTGCTTAAATGCTGTCTGGCATAAATACAGAATATTAACATAGTAAATAAATAAAACATCTGAAAGAATGCCATCAATTTTCTACTTATTGTTCTTGGTCATCAGTGTGTCTTCTCCCTTCTATACAGGTGAATCTGATAGGAGTAAAAACATTGCTTTACTACGAAGTCCATTTTTGGAATATAGATGACATAAAATGGTGCAAATATCATCAATGAGAAGCAAGAATGCATGTGAGCCAGAAGAAATACACGTGTGACTTTTAAGGTCATAATTGTGGTATCATTCTTGGAAATTATGCTTTGCTGGCCAATAAATTGAGCTGATAGCTTCTATGGTTAATGTGTCAATGATAAATAATATGCAGAGAAGTTAAAATAAATAAAGAAATCACTTCCTCACTAGTAATTTATGGTCACTTATAATTGTCCTGACTAGATGATTAATGTGTGAAACTTTTCGGAAGTCACAGAAGTTTGAGAATGAAGAGACACTGAAGAGTTTTGCTTGTGTGTAAAGGTCACAGTGTCTGTACAGTAATAACAGTTCAGAAGCTGAAGAAGCAGTAAAACTTTCACTTCTGTGGCAGTGAAGGAGGAGTTTAGAAAATGAATTAGCTGTAAAGTACTTATGATTCTGTTTGATAACCTATGACATTTTTGCCAGACTGGATATGCTGATAATTTATGAGCTCTGAGAGATAAATTACCCTTATGTATAGACGCTGGGCGGAAGTGGGGGGGGCTGTGTTTCTGGTCCTGGTAGGGCGGAGCCTGTGAATCCCAGGGCAGAGTAAACAAGAAGGAGGTGGAGGCGTCCATGGTGGTTCCCAAATTCTTCCGTGGTTCTACACACACACACACACACACACACACACACACCTTCACATATGCATACACGCACAACTGAATAAATAATAAAATTTTTTTTAAATTACCCTTATGATAAAAGTCTCCTGAGCTTAGAAATATTCATTTTGCCTAATATTCTTCAATAAATTCCAGAGTTATCTTATAAAAATCTACGTGGCATCATAGAGGCATTCGTCTGGTAAGTTATGAAAAACACTACAAATGGAAAAGCTTCAACCTAAAGATATCATAGACTTATGACCACCTTTACATTGGGTGCACAGTAAGTATGAAAGAACTACAGGGTGAAGTGATGGGTTCATCCTAGATTTGGGGCATAGCCAAATCGAAGCTGGTCCTATTCACTCTGTAGGAAACAATAGGAAATGATGAGATTTCATATCCTGGGATTATGATACTAACAGTGGACTTTGGGAGCTTGAGACTATTGCATACTATTATGCAATGCAATGTCTGGCTAGAATTTAGTAGAAGAGTTTGAGATGGGAAATGTATCTGAGAGATATCAAGAAATAGATTCATGATTATTGAGGCCATGGATGAGGATAAGATTTCTACAAATGAAAAAAGAAGGAAGGAAGGAAGGAAGGAAGGAAGGAAGGAAGGAAGGAAGGAAGGAAGGAAGGAAGGAAGGAAGGAAGGAAGGAAGGAAGGAACGAAGGAGGAAGGAAGGAAGGAAGAGAGAGAGAGAAGGGAGGGAGGGAGGGAAAGAGGCAGGGAGGGAGGAAGAGAAGGAGGGAGGGATACCAAGAGGAGGGGAATGTGCAGTTCCTGGGTAGTGACCACAACCTCTGTGAGCTCTTGAATGCCAAAGCCATGCCATGGCTAGAGTATGATGTTTCACCACCTTTGTTTATTGTTTTATTGTTTGGGAACTACTGGTACCTCCTTGACAAACAACTCCTAAGGAAGTATCTCACATGAATTTTTGTTTGATAGTTCATGACTTTCAGGAGCAGCATTATCCAGTCCTACAGGATGTATTCACTTTTGCTCCTTTAACAAAAATAACCTGTATTTCTTTGACTTCCCAAACAGTATACTTTCCTAGGGCTTCACATCTCCCCCACTCCGTTGTTCCCCATTGCACTCTCCTGCCCTTTCCACTCTCCCTCTCCCTTTCACCCCTTTTCCTTCCCTCTTCCTCTCTTGGTGCTTCCTGCTTTCTCCCTCCCATCCTCCAGAACATCTGTTTATGTGGGCGCTGATTTCCCTCTGAATCATCTACAATAGTACAGGTATAGGACTCATTAGCATAGCTTGGAGCCTCTTCTTGGGCTGCCCACTAGTGTGGGAACTCTATTATGACTGTTTAACCCCTTGTCTCTAAGGATCCTACTGCCTGTAGCCTTGTCCCCTGCGATCTGTGCTAGACTTTTGGGAGTTGTTGACATATTAGCCATTGTGCAGGTCAGGCAAGGTCCAATCACATTGTGGCTATATCCTGGCTGCTTCAGCTCTGACTTGTGTGGAGTAACTTGCATATCATTGGTCCTCCCCATCTTTAAGCTCTTACAGTCTTGTCACCCCCTCTTCCACAAGGTTCCCTGAGCTTTAAAATGGGAAGAGAATTGGCTAGTCTGATTCTAGGTGAATATTGTAGGGTCTTTGGTGCTCCAAATTATGGTTTGTTGTTGTTTTCAGTTCCGCTTTTCCAGCACTGCCCTTGGCTGCATCCTGATTGGTTATCGAAGTCATCTCCTAACCAAAGATAAAAGACTTTAAACAAAGATCTTAAAATAAGAAGAGACTCAAAGGTAGATGGGAGAATAGGAGTAGGACACAGCAGTGAGAAGGGTCAGTCTCCCATTTGCCGGTTGTTTGCCATCTAACTGCAAGTCCCTATACCCTCCTTGACTGAGGAGCCAAACCTGTTCAGTCTCAAGTGAACAGGCAGGGAAGTGAGTGAGCTGCACCAGATGCCTCACTACTTCTCTGCAGTACATGACTGTGGCCTAATTTCTCTATTGAAATGTGTTTTTTGTCTCCTTTCCTTTGAGGTCTTCTTTCCCCTTCTCTCTTATTTATAATCTTTGTGATTACAGTGGGTATTACAGAGATTTACCTTTGAGTATGTCATTAAGTGGGTTTGTCCTAGGATCCACTTATTAGAGAGCATCTAACTTTCTGTGTCTGGGATACTTCACTCAATATAATTTCTTCTAATTCCATCCATTTCCCAGCAAATTTCATTAATTCATCTCTTTTGATGGATGAGTAGTACTTCATTGTATAAAAGTACCACATTTTCATTATCCATTTGTCAACTGTTGGGCATTTTGGTTGATTCCATGACTTAACTGTTGTAAATAGTGCTGAAATGAACATGGTCATATGGCATTTCAATCCTTAACTATTTTAGAAATAGCCATACCAGAGTGGTTGTATGAGCCTGCATTCCCACCAGCAATGTAGGAGAGCTCCCTTCTCTCCACATCCTCTCCAGCAATAAAAACAGCTTAGTACTAGCTCCAAAATAGACACATAGATCAATGGATAAGGGTTGAAGACTCACATATAAATCCACACAATTACAGCCATTTGATCTTTGACAAAGGGGCCCAAAAAACTCGATTGAAAAAGAACAGCATCTTCAACAAATGGTGCTGGCAAAACTGGATATCCACATGCAGAAGATTAAAACTGGGCCCATACTTGTCACCATGCACAAAAATCAACTCCAAATGGAACAAAGATCTTATTATTAGGCCAGAAACTATAAAAACTCCAGTTGAAAGAGTAGGGAACTCTCTCAAGCAGATTGGACTAGGCCAACATTTCCTAAACAGAAAGCCAATAGTATAGGTACTAGAACCAGCACTAAACAAATGGGATCTTATGAAATCAAAGAGCTTCTGTTCAGCTAAATAGATTGTAAACTGAGCAAAAAGGAAACACATAGAATGGGAGAAAAATCTTCTCTAACCACACATCTGATAGAGCTCTGTGATCCAAGGTACACAGAGAATTTAAAAAATTAGACACCAAGGAGATAAATGGCCCAATTAGAAAATGGGCCTGGGAATTCAAAAGAAACTTTTCCAGGGATAAAATTGAAATGTCTAGCAAATCCTGTAATGCACGTGTTAAAAAATATTCTTTATTTTTTATTCTTTATTCTCTAAGATTCACTTTAAAAAGTGTTCCACATCCCTAACCATCAGGGAAATGCAAATCAAAACTACACTGAGATATCATCTCACCCCAGTCAGAATGGCAAAAATCCACTGGGCATTCTTTATTCTAGTTACTCCTTCCTTTATCACCTTCATGCTCAACACTCCCTCCAACAACAACTCTCTGTTTTCCTATCACCTTTGGTCTACTATCCCTGCACTTTAAGGACTCCTTAATAGCCTTTGCTTGTTTCCTTATTTAAACAGGTGCTCCATGTTAAAAACATTAATCCAAAGATATGAAGCAAGGATCCACAGATAAATGAGAACCATATATCTTTACAGGCCCAGGCCACCTAACTCAGTATAAGTTTTCCATTCTATCCATTACCTGCAAATTCACAATTTCATTGTTCTTTATAACTGAATAGGATTTCATTATGTATATGTACTAAATTTTCACTATGCATTCATTCATTGATGCACATCCACACCAATTTCATTTCCTACCAATTGTAAATATGACAGCAATGAATATTGAATCATCGACATGTGTGATCTCTGGAATTGCAAAATCCTGGCCTGATTATGCCTTCAATGGCCACATGTCACCAGAGGGGAAGATGTAAATGTATACCGCCAAGAGATAAAAATTCACACTAAATTTAGAGAAAAGTAACATCTTTATTTACTTTTGAAAACAATTTAGTCTTAGCTTAAAACTTAAAATGTATTTTTCTGTGAATTAGGTTGATTAATATATTTAGTACAAGGGATATATACAACAAAAGAACAACCTCAGTGCTGACCAACCGGGAAAGAAAAAGACATATTTTAAACAATTATGTATGGGAATGCTTCACACATAACACATATGCAAAAATAAATAAGTAGGTAGATAGATAGATAGGTAGATAGATAGATAGATAGATAGATAAATGAATGAATGAATAGATAGATAGATAGATAGATAGATAGATAGATAGATAGATAGATAGATAGATAGATAAATAAAGTGGCCAGAACCTCAGTGCCCTGAAATGGGATGTAGCATTTGGAGAGGGCATAGTCTGTGAGTTTAGCTGCCTGAATAAAACTCTGTCCCTTTTGTTGTTAGAACATGGAGACTGACCATGGAGCTCATGGACTTCTCCCTTGGGGAGCATTTCACAGGCCTCGTACCTGTCACCACTCAGTACCAGACAATTCTGAGTCATCACCAACAACTTTTTGAAGTATTCCAAAAAGCACATCATAGTTCTTCCTGAAGGAGATGTTCTCTTCCTCTGGGGGGAGCTGTATCTTCTCCAGATCGATTAGTATGTTGTTCGGGAAAATAATATGATACTAAAAGAGGACAGAGGCAGATGCAGGAGCTGCAGTTCGCCTTCCACTAACCGGCATCTTGCACCTACTCAGGAGCGATTTACTTCACCTTGCATTCAGCCTCCGCTTCAGAGTAGACGACACAGCTGTCTCTCTCCAGGGTGATGCTGCTGACTGCCACAGAATTAACTCCTTTTCAAGAAGACAGCTGTTCGGATTTGAAAACGTCCTCCAGTCATGTTGCTTGATATCTGATCATCTGATGGAGGAAACCAATTTCACAGTTGCCAGCAGTCACTTTCGTCTGCACGCGACATGGGTGTCTGAACATCTGAAACCACTATACATCATACACCTGGGCCTGGCAGATGCTGCACTTCCATTCATCAGAAATGTTCACCAGATTGAAGATGACTTCCACCTGCAACAACCACGTAGGAATCTGAAAAACTCTTCATTTCTTACTTCCTTCAAAGTGTGTCCAATCAGTGACCTTTATTCCCCCAGAATAATGGGTGGCAGCCCAAAACATTACTTTAGCAGGGGTGCACGTTAATCATCATACACAACAGCTTCACTTGAGGTCAGTTATACCAGAGGACTACTAACAGATCAAACATGCACAAAGCAGGGACCAGTGTGCGAACCTGCTGACTAGAGTTCAGTCCTCAGAGCCTTTATGGTAAAAGGAGAGAACCAGCTTGTGAAGTTGTCTTCCAACTTCCGCATGCAAGCTATGGTATTCATACGCCTGTGCTGTGAATTAATTAATTAATTAAAATTCATAGAGTAGACACACAGCAAAGGAATGGTTGTGTCTTTCAATAGCAGTGAACTCCTCTTCAACAGGGAAAAGCTCCTCTATGACATGAACTCCCATCTGATAATCTAGTTCTTTTAGCCAAGAATTACACAACCAAAAATCAGCTCCATCAAGACTTCATTGTGGAGACCTCCCTGTGGGACTGATGAAAGTTAATGCTGATGGGAAGTAAATGTAGGTTGCTTTCTTCCATGGCTTACCCACCGATCTAGAATTCATGTACTCAAGTACATGCCATCAAAAGTAACCCAGACACAAGCTAAATTACTTTAAATTGGAGGGAGTCTGACAGGGAGAAGAGTTGTAATGGGAAAAGGAGTGTAATAGGGTTGGGTATTAAGGTGTGAAAATATTATAAATTCCCTATATTCATGTATGAGACACTAAAGAAAAATAATAATCATAATAATAATAACAAAAGAAAAAATAGGAGGAAAATAGAAATATAAAAAGAAAAAAATAAAATTCATTATGAGGACCAGGGAGATGGTTTGATGGATAAACTTGACTTAGAGGCATGACTTTGAGTTAGATTCCTGGTAACTCCATCACTGGGTTGTTGGAGACAGGAAGATCCCTAGCTTTTCTGGCCAACTGGTCTCAGTAAGAGACCCTGTTTCAAAAATAAAAAAAAAAGACGGATAAATGATTGAGGAAAACATCCCCACAACAACTTGTGTTACACACACACCTTCATGGGTGAATGTGCATACACACACAGATAAAACAACATCACTAATATTATATCTGCATATATACACACAAAGACACATAATGTCTACCACATATTCGCATACACACATAAACCCAGACATATCATGTATACCGCATATGCATGCACAGAGATAATATTGTGCTAGAAAACTGTAGAACCCTGGAGAAAGGTGAGGATGATAAAGACCCTGCACCTATATAAATTGCTGTTTGTGGGCTGATACTGGTATGGTGGATTTAAGTTGGCATGTGCTCCCAAAATTGAGAATGTGCCCTGTGTCTTGCTGAGAAGACGCAGCGCGACTCGGAGATGCTCCACAGAGCTCCAACTTCCTGCATCCACAGCTGAGTCCTGGCACATCACTGTCGAAAATTATGGATGATACCACAGATCTCCTCTTCCAAAGGCCATATATTGTAAGATACTGATCTTCCAAAACAATTGTGTTTCCAGTTACTCAGAGGAAAAAGAATGTTGAAATCTTGGGCCGCTTTTATGTTGAGCTCTAACATCCCTTATTTTCTTCGTAAAATACTGAAAGCATGTTGTTCTCCAGATGCTAGTCCCTGAAGCCAAACCTGACCCATGGATAGTTTATCAAAGGCAGCCCAGATTGTTAGAAATGAAGCAGAACAGAATTAACTCTAATGCATCACTGAAATCTGCACTTAGGTTGTGGTCATTTTTAAAAACCTATTCAGTGCCAATTTTCCACATTTTTTTCTTCTGTTATACTTCAGATGAAAATATTTACAGTAATACGTATTGAGAACTATGAAGAGGCTTCCATGCTGACTTTTCAGCACTCCCTGTAGTGCCTCCAGCGCCGTCATCCCAAACCTACAGCTTACTGATGAGTGAGTCCTCCCACCCACTCCTCCTCCACTCCATCCCCTGGGCGTATACAACAGAGGGTATATCCCCCGGATCTGTGAATTTTCCAGTGGTAATTTAGGCTAAAAATACTATGTGACGAGCCAAAACACATGGATGGGCTTGACTGTTTTAAACTCAGTTTCCAGCTGAAATGCTGCCACATTCAGGTGTGTGGCGATGAGGCTTTGAAAAAGGATTAGACATTAGGTCATGATTTGCACATTGTCAAAAACCCCTTTCATCCAAGTAGTAAGTCATCTGACCAAAACTGACATCAAACACGACAGTATCACATGTAAGAACATAGGTACCACACTGGCAAAAAATAAACAAATAAGGAAGGAGCCACATTTGCTGTGTACATTTCATTTGCTACAAGATCTTACAGTGCAGTTCCAGCAGAAATAGTTACCCCAAGTTGAGAACATTTTTTATTGATCTTGGATAATAACATATTTAAAGTTTATTACATAAGGGGAAAATGACTGTCTGATGTACCTTCAATTCTTTAATTCTCCTTTTCTTACATAGAAAAGCTCAAGTCAGGGGCTGGAGAGGTGGCTCAGGGGTTAATCTTCTGCCTTGTAGGCAGAAGGTCCTGAGTTCAGATCCTAGACCCCATGTATAGACGCCTGGCGGAAGCGACTGCGGCCTGCACTTCTAGTCCTGGTAGGGCGGAGCCTGTGAATCCCGGAGCATAGTAAACAAGGAGGAGGTGGAGGCGTCCATGGTGGTTCCCGAATTCGCCCGTGGTTCTACACACACATACATACACACATCTGCACACACACATTCACACACGCGCATACACGCACAATTGAATAAATAATAAAAAAATTAAAAAAAGAAAAGCTCAAGTCAAATGATATCACAACCATTTAACCCTGAAATCATAATCTAGAATTTAGTGTTCCTATAAGATCACCTTATAAACAGGATACATGCAGTTGGTCATTATTCTCTGATGCTAAATCAAGCATATGTGGTACTATTTTGTCCACATTTTATATCTATGCTTTATTTGCAGAAGACTAGCTAAAGTTAAGGGAGTAAACTGCAGTGTGCTGAAACTTGACTACATCTAGACAAGTAGCCTAATTTTGGATCAGAAATTGCTTAAGTAATCATAGAGCTAACAACATCCTACATTTTAAAAAATATTTTATGAGAAAGAGAAGAGAGAGAGAGAAAAAAAACATGGATACCACAGCATACAGATAGAAGTCAGAAGACACCTTTCAAAAGTAAATCCTCTCCTTCCATCATGTAAGCTTACAGGGATTAATTTTAGTTCTCTAGGTTGGTAGCAGGAGTTTTACCCACTAAGCTACATCACTCTTACAAGAGCTGAATTTTCACAGTTGTCAGATTTTAATATCTAATATCATCTTGCTTGTGCCGTACTGACATTTTAAGCTCCTTCAGTAGATTTCCCTTTCCTCCTAATCTCCTACCTAACTTCTGAATCAGCCCACAGGAAAAGACCTGACCTGCTGGCACTGCTAGTTCATCCTACCTGGTCCCCATCCGCATATGCAGGAGGATTGGCTGGTTGCCTGTACAATTGAACAGTCCCTACTGTGCACATCATGTACTCAGTGGGAGCAAATGGGGAAGGGTGGGTGAAAGGATTTTGTTAGAAAAGGACAAAACAGCATTAATTTCCACTGGAAGAGTGAGCCAAAAACAAAGTTACCAACTCAAAGAGCTGGAAAGCAATTTTCTCCTGCCAGGCTGTGCGCTCCTGGCATGTTTCTTCAGAGTCTTCACATGATTGTATATGATACCTCTTCTCTGAACCTCCTTTTCCCGCTACCTTCTAGGAAACTGTCATTCTCTGCTCTGGCTTTCCAAATCCTCATCATCTTTCTCACAAAATCTACCATACTTAATTAATCATTGTTTTTGAGTGGCATTGGGTTGTAATGGGTTGTAATGGGAAAGCGATAAGAACCTTAAGAGTTTTAATGTGAAATCTAGACACCAGAGCCCTTTGTTTTACACAGTATCTTAAAGGAATACCACACACACACACACACACACACACGCACGCACGCACGCACAATGGTAATTTTTAATTGAAGCTGATATTGTTCAGTTGATAGTAGTCCTCTCATCACATTGACACTTTCTAATAATTCATATGCTCTTCTAGTTTTTTAAATTCTTATTATATATTAAATATATATAATAATGGGTTTCATTATGACCCTATGTACATGTACATAAAATATTTCACTCATATTCACCCTGATTACCTTTTCATTGCCTTACAACTCCTGTGAATACTCTTCCTCTTCTAATTATCCCCCTTCTACTTTCATGTTATGTCATTTTTTTTTCTTTTTTTAGGTTTGTGACCTGATGAGTTTCACTAGGTTGTGTGCAGGAGTATATGCAACTTCAATGCCACACCCCTGAATAAATGTGTCTCCCTTCCATGAACCACTATCTGTGTTGAAATAGTCAGGGCAGAATGAACCGCATGATCCCTCTCTCCTTGTATGAAAATTCAGTCTTGTGAAGATAATAGTGCAGGTAATCACAGCTTCTGGGAAAGGTCTCAAAGGTGTCTCCCCTCCCCAATCAATATATGCTATTGCCATTGCAATTGGTGGCCTGTAAGAATCTGATATTAAGATCCTATTGTTGAAGATGCCACACACATTTAAACACAGGACAGGGAGAAAATAAGCTGGAACTGATCTGAAGCTTCCTCCTTGCTGGCAACTTTTCCTAACACCAGAAGGCATTTTGCAAGCTCCTGGAGAGGGAAAAATCATGAACAGACTCACTGAGCTGTGATCTCTGGGAGTCATAATAACAACCACTCTGGCAAGAGGTGATCGTAGGTGCAGTAGTGTTATGAGTGCTATGGGTATAACCAACTGCATTCTGATTGGTTCGAAAGCCTATTTTTCTTTTTTTTTAATGTCTTTTTTATTTTTTATTTCTTCCACTCATACAAAGTTGATAAGTACCCCATTCCCCTCCCTCCTTCCTCCCCTCCCTGGATCCCCTTGCACCCTCCCCACTTTTTCCCTTTCCTTTCTCCCCCTCCTCTCTTTCTCTCAGTCCCCCTCACCCCAATCCTGGAGCATCCTTTAGTGTGCATGTCAAACTTCCTTCTGGGTCCTCCTCTCTGATGAGGTGTAAGGACTCAGTGGCATTGCCTAGAGCTCTTTTTTTTTTTTTTTTTCGTGTTCCCCTCTAGTATAGGAACATTATTGTGGTTGTTAATCCCTTGCCTCTAAGGATTGTAGTGCCTGTGATCCATGCTTAGACTTTGGGGGTTCAATGATATGTTGGTCATTGAGCAGGTCATGCAAAGTCCTATTATGATTACTTCGGCCCTAACTTGTGTGGAGTATCTTGCATATCGTTGCTCCTCCCCATCTTTTGGCTCTTACAATCTTACCAACCCCTTTTCCGCAAATTTCCCTGAGCTTTAGGATGGGGAGAGAGTAGGCTGGCCTGGTTCCAGGTGGTTGATGTAGAGTCTCTGATTTTTGAATTATGGTTTGTTGATGTTTTTTTCAGTTTTGCTGCTTCTGCACTGCCCTTGGCTCCATCCTAATGGGTATTAGATGTTACCCTCTGGGATGGAGGACCATGAGCGAGTCCTGTCCCAGGCGGATGGGGGCGAAAGCCTATTTTTCAATAGGGAACATTGTTACTGCAGATGGGTCAAAAAATCTGTGAATCACCCTAGAAGGAAATAAACTACTGTAGTTTTTCTATATGGGCATGACATTAAATTGCCATCTAAACATTTTACATAATATCCATTTGTTCAAGTAGCTCCAGTCCTCTACTAAGAAGCTTTCTTTTGCATTGAAAGGTGTTTAATATGCAGCCAACCCTAACAGGCCAAAGTGCATACAGTGAGTGACTGTGCGTGCTCAGCCCTGAATAGGACCTTTACCCCGAGCTCAAGGAACATCACAGAAGAAGAAGAGCCAGAGGTTAAAGAGGGTTTCAAAGCCAGTGTTTGAACAGCACGGGGCTCTTGTACCCTGTAACTCACTGCAGGAGTGTTCACTTCAATGGGACCTGCACACCATATCTCTAGCCCTGTCTCCATATCATCATGGAAGGGGGAAGATCTCATGAGGCACCATATCTGCCTGAGAGACCACTGATAGTTAATGCTGAAGCTATTTCCTCAGTGACATATCATTCATGCTCTAGCAAGTGTTCAACAATACAAGCAACCCCAATGAAATTCAGTGCACCAAACACTCAGAAAGTTGTGAAATTTAAGGAGACTGGTTGGCATGAAAAAAGTTTTCAATGGGAGAAGGGAGAAGATGGGATTGGGTAATATGGGATAAAAATGACACAAATGTATTTTATTCATGATGAAAATATCAACAAATAAAAAGTTAAAAACTTGCAATATTTACTTGTTATGCAAAAAAGCTTGTTATGCACGGAAATTAGCATTCTAAGTTATTCATGATTGTCTCTGGCTCTTCTTCCATGATGTTCCCTAAGCCTTAGATAAATGGCTGAACATTCCACACTCATTGATCCCCTATACTTTGACCTGTTAGGAATCTCTTCAGATGCCATTAACCACTACAAAAAGGAACTTTGCTGACCAAAGTTGACAGCAGCACTATTCTATGAATAAGCATAACAATTCAGAAGTCAATTTAAGGGACTCATCATGGCCATTAGGCAAAATAACAGTAGATTCCCCACTAGGATCTACAACCTCTTCAGCGATGAGGTTTGGGGGAAGTTAAAGTTACCAGATATGAATTTCTGGTATGAAGCCCTTCATAATGAGCTTCCCACCATTGAACTAGAGAACTGATCTGGCCCGGCTGGTTGGCATTGTTGCCCACAGATGAGTAAGATGGTCGATGTAAATTCTCCCCAATCACCTTCCTACAGCACTTTGAGAAGGTTCAGCTTGATTTCTCCATATCCTACAGCCAAGGAACACCATAGCCTCAATAGTAGGACCTTCAAACATTGCTTTAGTAGGCAACCAAGAGCAGTAGAAAATACCTGGATTACTTCACGGGGCCTCAGGGGCTCCCTAGCCAACAATTCATAAGGAGGTGGATCACTCAGCCCCTGGACATAGATAATAATCTATGTTTTCTGGGAGTACTGTTTTATCCACTCATACAGGATATCTATGTTCAAACTCTTTTGTTTTTATATTACTAGGTATCAGATTTCCTTATGAATTTTTCATATATCTATAGTTACAATTTTAGTTGATCATCCCCCCATCTCCTAGTTCTTCCCTGCCTTCCTCCCTGTTTTTAAGCCTTTCCACCCCAGTGTTACCCCTTTCGCCTGCATATCACATATAGTCCTAATAACCAACATTAACCACTGACTTTTAAATAACATACAGACTTAGTTTCAAAGGATATAATGATCTCATTTTATTCAAACAAACTCCCCAAGCCAGAGAAAAATCTTAAACTCGTCACTTTTAGGAAACTACTTGCCAAGTAATGGACTTGTAAATACCAAATGTCAAAAACAGATTTCAAACATGCCCAACAGGCATTCCCCAAAGCAAAGCAAATACTTAAAATCTAGTGGAATGTTAATCTAATATAAATATGCTAATGCTAGCAAACAGTAAATCTGGGTTAAAAAAAAGCATGAAATATTTCTAAAAACAATAATTTCACCCAGTTGATACATGATTCTTTTTCCAGCAAGTGCTCAGGCACATTCCAGATGAAGTTCAGTGGGCCACACATGTCAAAAGACATGAAAATAGAAGAGAGACTGATAGAAATAAATAAGGGTAGCAATGACTAAAGGAAGAAGGCTGGAACTGGGAACCTTAATTTACTTGTCTGAAACTCTAAAAGAATAAAAATTGAAAATAGAAACTCAAAACAAACAGTAATTATATGAATTACATTTTTCAATAGTAAACTATGCATATTTCCACATATGTGCAGAAAATTTTATCTGACTTAAATGTACTTGTGCTGCTAGTGTGGGAAAAAAATCAGGATAAAAACAATTTTATCAGTAGCTAAGTGTGTCAAAATAAATGCAAAACAATTAAAATTTCTGAGGTTTAGAAGTAACTGGAAGGTGTTTGTACTGAACTTCTTTGAAAGACAGTTAAAGGAGACAATGGATACAGAGAAAGCATTCCCATTTTTTTAAATTTTATTATTATTATTATTTATTCAACTGTGTGCATGTGCGTGTGTATGTCTGTGTGTGTGTGTCTGTGTATGTGTAGAACCACAGACGAATTCGGGAACCACCATGGACGCCTCCACCTCCTTCTGCCCCGGGATTCACAGGCTCCGCCCTACCAGGACCAGAAGCGCAGGCCGCCCCCGCTTCCGCCTGGCGTCTATACGTGGGATCTAGGATCCGAACTCAGGACCTTCTGCCTGCAAGGCGAAGGGTTAACTCCTGAGCCACCTCTCCAGCCTGCATTCCCATTTTTTAAGTAAAATATGGAAAGACATAAAAGATACGAACCAAAATTGCAATCCCCACATTTATACATAAGACTTAACTTTTCTATGTATGAATGAATACTAGAAAGAAATACATGAGTACATGTATTGCAAATTTTCTTAACTATTTTACTTTTTCAATTTTTTAGCTTTATACATGTGGGGTGCACACGTGCCACAGTACATGAGTGGAGTCAGAGCTGACCCCTCAGTTCTCTCCTGCTGATATGTAGGTTTTTTTATCTAACTGAGTTGAACAGGCTTTTCAATGCCTTTAAATGTGAAGCTATCTCCCCAGCTCCATTTTCTTTATACACAAAATAAAAGTAAAAGCACTGAACATTCTGGATTGTCTTAAGGAATTAATGATGCATGATTCATAAATATCTTGTCTGACTCCCAGAGTTTCTGTCATAATCCCCATTGTATTCATTGCGCTAAGTACACAACTGTCCATGAACATTTACTGAATGCCATTCCAGACGCTTCCTATAATCTATGCACTCCAATCCTACAACTGATATTTGTTTATTTATTCTAACTTGCCCCATTTCTCTCATGGAGTATGCTTCTTTTCTCTTTTGTCACCATACCAAAATAGTCCAAAGTGTTTCTACCTATTTTTCTTCTACTCGATAGCATAATTCTTCACAAAATGAAAGAATTGATTTGATTAATTTTCTCAATGTCGTGTGTGTGTGTGTGTGTGTGTGTGTGTGTCTGTCTGTCTGTCTGTCTGCCTGCCTGCCTGTTGGTGTCTGAGAGCACTGCATATGCCTTTGGAGGCTCAAGAGTGACTTAGAGAATCATCCTGGAACGTTCTACCTCCTGTTGGCTTTGCTCTGGAGTTACCCAGACTCCACCTTCCAGAACCAGAAGTGCAGGCCACTGCCATTTCTGAGTGGTGTTTTAACATGGGATCCGGGGTCAGAACTCAGGGCTTTCCGCTTGAGAGACAGAAGTTTAACTCCTGAGCCATATCTCTAGCCCTAAATGTCCTCTTTCAAGAAAAGTTATGTCTCCAAAAATCATTGGGGATCACTAAAATATCTACTAATCATGTACCTATCACTTATTAATTTATTCAAAGCCTTTCTGACAAACTAATTGAGGAAGTAAACTAACTTATTCCATGAAAATTTGAGGTTATTTTGACCTTGACTTCAATTAGGTGTTTTCCTGGAGACAGAAAGCTCTTCACTCAGCAGTGTAAACTTTTATTCAGAATGTCTGTAACCAAAAACGGGCTCTGTGAAAGCAAATCCATTCTGATCACAGTAAATCTTCCTCCTGTAATGTTCTGAGGGAGAAATTTTACCCCGTTTTGGAAAACTATCCTGTTTTCTCCCATTTGGTGAAAATAAACAAAAGAGAACCTCAAAGATTGCAGAAATGCAGTATGAAGCCCTAAGTCCAGATTGCTATTCTGATAGTCTTTGTTTATTTTCACAACCCCTCCCTCCATTTCATGCTTAGTTCATGGTCTTTGTAAAATAAGTCAGAATCCTTCCTTGTGTCATGATATTGTTTTCCGCATGTTTCTACTCTTGGGAATTTTTTTTTTCTTCTTGTTATCACCCTTGAACATGGAGTTACCAACAAAATTTGTCATACTAAGTTGGGGTACCTAACTCCAACTAATTAAGAGGAAAAAAATTAGACATCCTGGGAGCAAGTGCTAGGATTAAGACACAGAGAATCGCTTCCTTAGACACCATCGTGAGAACAGGGACTTCAGACTTGTAGGGGACAGAGTGCCGCTTCTCACATGCTGCGTGCCACCCTCGTGCAGCGGGCTCTGCCTGGAACAGAGCTCTTTCAGCAGCACCTGTACTTACACACATGTGCCTCACAGGCCCCAACTTTCCTTCCCATTAGAAAAGGTTGGCATAGGAGAAGCAGTGAGAGAAAAGCACTGAAATCTATGCGATGTCCAAGACATGAAGTGGCAGGATACTGGCCTTGAACAAATTGTTTCTCTTTTCTGAGCGGCTGGGAAAACTAACAGATTTGAGTAATAGGTATTGGAATTACAGCCACAACTTATGAAGACCACCCTCCAATCATCTAAATGTCGGACTCCTGGTCAGTTGGCAGCATCCACTTTATAAACATCTCTTTTATATGATATTCTCAGAAGAGCTCCCATTGTTATTACTACTTCAGTATTTTATAATTAACATCAAAAGAACCAAAAGGCAAAAATGTCAAGTCCAAATGAGAAATGCTTCAAGAGAATTTATTTTTGTAACAATTTAAGTTTCCTCTGAATTTCAAGAACAAGAGTGTGGGCTTCACATCAGACCACTCTGTTAAATGGGGTTCATCTAGCTTTAATTACTTTTCTCCAAGCCCAGCACACCATGCTACTTTTGGAACAGACAGTACTGAACAGGAAGTCTCCCTAATTATAAAAGACTACAAGGAGAAAAAAATGAATAAAGATAAAAAAACTTTTAACAAAACACTGAAATTTTTATCACAATGTTATCAGATATATGAAATTTGAATGCAGGGCCAGGAGGTGAGATGAAATTGTATTTACTTCTTGCTTTTCTAGGTCACATTACTTCTTTTTATTATTATTTTTTTCCACTCATACAAACTTAATAGGTACCCTGGTCCCCTCCCTCCCTCCACCTCTCCCCGGACCCCCTTGGTCCTTCCCCCCATTTCCCTTTCCTTTCACCCCCTCCCTCCCTTTCTCCCAGTGCCCCCCTCTTCCCCTCCCGTAATCCCTGGAGCATCCTTTAGTGTGAATGTCAAACTTCCCTCTGCCTCCTCCACTCTAATGATGTGTAAGGACTCAGTAGCATTGCCTAGAGCCCTTTCTTGTGCTCCCCTTTAGTATGGGAACACTATTGTGTAGGTCACATTTCTTCTGACAAACTCAAAATGCAAATAGCTTTGTCCTGTAGTAGGTACTTACACAAATTTTTTTTTCTTTTAGACTCTCTTTCTTTCATCTTCAATGGAAAACAGCTGAGAAGAATTCTATTAGTTCTAGAGACATAAGATAAATTTTCTAGTGAAAGTATGTCCACAACTTAATCTAAGCCAATTGTACTTTTCAGTTTCTGGCTTTATTTCTCCCTGATAAGTGGAGATAAGTATATCTTTGCCACAGAACTTCTTGTTTTATTTGTCTTAGTCTTAGTGATTTGATTGTTTTAATCTTGTGATCAGGAGGAATAAAAGCAACTAAACTTCAATTTCATTCTCTGAATTCTCCTATGTAAAGAGCTGGGTCAGTATGCCGTCACTTGGAAAGAACAAAGTGTAAGTAAGTGACAAATTCATCAGTTTCAATAGAAATACAAAGAAAGAACAAATTTCACAAAGTTTGATCCATGATGCAGATGTGATCAGCGGAAGACACAGGTCACCGAGGAGATGAAACCATGCTCGGAAGAGTCATATAAAGAAAAGGGACTTCAAAATAGCTCAGCGCTTATGCTGAGTATAAATAACAATATGTGTTCATCAAAACTATTGTTCAACTTCAATTATATTCTCATCAAAACTTTAGACGTTCTTTCCCACAATAACATATCTTTTTTATCAGTTTGGCCTTTCAGCTCACCAACATTGTTTCTAAAGCCAGGAAATTTTAACAAATTTCATGATGTCCATGGAAGCATTTGCTATACTAAAGTGCTGCAAGACGGAAACTAGGAAGGAAGAAGGTTCTGTAAATTATTCCCAATAGCATGGAATATGCTCATGGCAGATTGAGGATAAGAGGAAAAATGGACTAGGGTAAGAATGGAGAAGGTCAATTAGTGGGACTGCCTGTGGGAAAAATTGTAGGTCCGAGATCATCCTATCAAGCTTCTAATTAAACTCCACATTCTACCATGTTGACTATTTGTAAGACATGTTAACATTTAGAAAAGTGCTGATCAGTTTGCTTGGCTTAGTACTTGGGTTGAAAATTAAGACAGTTTATATTTCTTAAAGAGCATAAAAATAAGTTTTTGTTTCAGCAACAGAATATCAAAACAGGAGGTAGAATCCACAGGGCACTGCTTTCCCAAGGGCAGTTCCTGAGTGAGGAGCAGCAACTAGAAACTTAACTAAAAATGGAAATTCTTGCATGAGTAAAATCAGGATTTGGAGGTGTGAACAAAAATACTATCACAACAAACCTTTCAGCTGAGGTTTTAGACAAATGTAGAAAAGAACAAACTTAAAAGCTCACTTTTTGGGGAAGGAGAGTGCTTTTGCAAATTATTTATTACAAATATATAAAACATAGAAATTACACATGGACTTGAAAATACACAACATTCTGATGCATTGCATATTTTTTATTTAATTTACTTTTTTCTACTCATACAAACTTGATAGGTACCCCATTCCCCTCCCTCCCTCTACCCCTTCCTAGATCCCCTTGTTCCTTCCCCTCTTTTCCCCTTCCTTTCCCCCCTTCCCTTTCTTTCATTGTCCCTCCCCCGCATCCCTGGAGCATCCTTTAGTGTGCATGTCAAACTTTCCTCTGGGTCCTCCTCTCTGATGACATATAAGGACTCAGTAGCATTACCTGGAGCTCTTTTTTGTGTCCCCTTTAGTATAGGAACACTATTGTGGCTGTTAATCCCTTGCCTCTAAGGCTCCTAGTGTCTGTGATCCATGCTGGACTTTGAGGGGTCAATGATATGTTGGTCATTGCACATTGCATATTTTAAAATCAACATAAGCATATTTATTTCCTTAAATGCTGATCATTTATTTGTGATGTAGTCTTTAAAATTCTTTCTTTCGTTGGAAATTTGTATTACTGTTTTCTATAGCCGCTACACAATACCACACCAGAACTTACTCCTATAACTTCGTGCCCAGCAAAAAAACTTTCTGCCATCTCTCTTTACTTTGCCTCTGTTGGTTACCATCCCACTTTCAAATTTTCTGAGGTCATTCTATGGCTGAAAAAGGCATGTACCTTGGTCGAAGGGACACTTTCTGGCAATGCATTAAAACATTAAAGAATAAAGTGTACCCAAAAGACAAAAAGTTGAGAGCAGTAAAGAAGCTGAAAATAGAGAAGTATAGCTTGAGCTGAAGGTATAAATAGTACAAACAAGATTCAGTGGAATCCGGTTCATAGGAGAACTCCACTTAGTCAAGAGAAAGGGGAAAAAAGACTCCAGCTCCTCATTATTGTCACAGAGGTGTACAGTGGCCACCTGTAATAGATCAAAGATCCTTCCCAGCCTCTGCTTTCCATCCTGACTGTAAGAAGGCTTACAACCAAAGAGCGAGATCTGTGCATTTTCCTGGCCTTCGACAACAGCCAGCAAAGCCTGACAAAGTTTCTAGGTTTAAAATGACGTTAAGAAGAACCCATCTTACCCCACCCTCCCCATAGAGTGTACATGGCTACTTCTAGGTAGAATTCATTTGACGTTGGGGCCATATTTGGTATTCCTAAGCAAAATAGAAGAGAGGGCATACCAGAAGAAAACAAGCCAATCCCTACCCCAAGCCAAGTCAGAACCCGAAAATAGCCAGTCCTGTCCAGAATATGCTGCTCTTCCAAGCAGTAGGAGTGAATAAACAAATAAAGAAAAATTAAAACTCTAGGGAGAGAATAAACAAAGAAAGAAAAATTACAATTCTGAGGAAAAGCTTATTAGGCTCCTGATAGTTTTCATAACAAAAGTTTAAATTCTACCCTACTTGCCAAAATTACTATGAATTGTTAAATGTGAATTGCCATGTTATTTTGATGTTACATATGTGATCACAAGCATTACAATCAGTAATCATAAAAATACGATTACTGGGTGCATTAGGCTTTTGAACTAATAATTCCAAGATTCAAATTTATACCAGTTCTTGATTTATGTTTTGTGTTTTAAAGTGGCCATTCACATAAAAAAGCTTCAAGTTTCTTATTAATAATTCAGATCACTAGTCCACATGCAAGACTAAAATAATCAGAAAAGTTTTAAGGTAAAGTTCAGAAATCCAAACTTTGAAAAAAAAACAAGAAGATAAAGATAGATGGACAGACAGACAGACAGATAGATAGATGAATATATATATAGATATATATGTATTTAAATACATAAGTTTAGATTAACAGACAAAACAACTTTGGCTTTTTTTATATCCACATTAATTAACTGCTAAAATGTGTTCTGTATGTGCAATGCCACTTCAGGGAATAAGAAGAAGAAGCAGAACATTCTTATGATGGAGACAAAGGTAGGCAAGTGCATCAGGGAATGGAAGCATTGTATAATGAGGTGAAAAGAAAATCAAAGCTGTTGCTCTCATTACATTAAGAATTCCAAAAAAGGTATTATTTATAATTGTCTGGGGAGAAGCCCAGGATAATAATATCTGTGAGCTATCCTCTTTCCTAACATTCTGAGAGAATTCTTCCCTTGCCTTCTTCCCACTCGACAATCCATTTTGGGGATCTCTATTTTGCATTTGTCTACAAGGTCATTATCTCTTTTTTCCCCCTGACTTTGAAGGATACATGTGATTAAATTTATGATCCACTGGATAATCAAGGATTAGTTCCTCTATTCAAGATCTCTAACTGCATATGCCAAGACCCTTTTTCCAAATAAATCCATGTTTATCAGTTTCAGGAATTAGTCTACTATAGAAACAAGGGTGTAACGATAAAGACACAGAAAGAGAACAACATCTTCCCTGTCTTGAGCTCATTTGAATGAGACGACTATAATGCTTTGGAGCACCAAGGAGACCCTGCTGCCAACTGCCATTGAGATTTCTTTTAGTGGAAAAGATAACTCTGCACTGCCCTGTTCTTTGGCTTGCTTCTACTCTCTGCATGACACTGAACAAGTCCCAGTCCTTAGGAAGCCAATGATAATTTATCAAAGATAAATGACAAAATTTGTCAATGTACCAACCATTTTCCTCATCCATGGAGTGATTGTGGAAAGCAATTACCCAAAATGAAATATTCTACCTCTTATATTTACCAAATCCTCTCTAGTTTTGGAAATCTCGCTTGACAATAAAGCATGCTCAGATCATATCATCATTCAATAATAGAAGCTCATTGTGCCAATATTCATCTTACTTAGAAGAAAAAGCAATAATATTGTCAATGAACAGGATAAATTTCATCTGGAGTATAGGAAGCCATGTCTAAATACAAAGGATTTTATAAAGTACCACTTAAACCTGGTGTAGTGCAACATACCTGTAGTCAATCCCAGATCTTGGGATGCAGAGACAAGATAATTACCTTGATTTTGAGAACAACTTGATTTTATCACAAACATCTGATCAGCAAGGGATACATGGCAAGACTCTGTTTATAAAGTAAAAAAAAATGCTACGTAAGTATTCTTTATCTTAAAACCATCTAAAGGACTAAACTATGTGATATACAAATGGTACATTAGCTACTGTTGCAGTCCGCCTGCATGGTTGCTGATAAATGACCATCAAATGGCTTAAGGGAACAAGGAGTTTATTTTCTCTTATGATTACTGGTTACAGTTCTCAGACCAGCTTGACAGGAGAGCTCATGCCAACACCAGTGTGGAGGGAACTGGCCACACCATCTCTACATAATGGCTGAGAAAGGGACAGTCCTTACTTACCAGACCAGAATGTCTGGCCAAGTGTACAAAAGAATGCCATTCTCTCAACCAGCCCTCCGTGATTTATTCCAGGGCCTAATCCCACCCACTGTAGGCTGGGCCTTCCTTATCAGCTAGACAATCACCTGAAGATTTGCTCTGGGCTCAACACAACTACTAATTCTCCACAAATGTGCCCAGAGCTCAAACCCCACAACCGTCAAGTTGACACCTGTCAAGTGGCAGCTACTTATCTCATTATTCTGACAAAAATACCTGACAGAAGAAATTTAACAGTGAAGAATCTATTGAAGGTCATGGTTTCATAGGATTTCAGATCATCGAACAGGGAAGACATGGTGGGTGTAGTGGTGGGTCTTCATGTGGTACTGATCTGGAAGCTATGATCACAACTAAAGCTGAAGCAAGTAACTCCTTCAAAGAACTAGCTATAGTGACCTACTTCTTCCAGCTATGACACACTTCTCAATGGTCCTTCAAGTGTCATAAAAAAGGAGAGAGGGGGGAGAGGGGGGAGAGAGAGAGAGAGAGAAAGAGAGAGAGAGAGAGGAAGGAAGGAAAGAAGGAAGGAAAGAAGGAAAGAAGGAAGGAAGGAAGGAAGGAAGGAAGGAAGGAAGGAAGGAAGGAAGGAAGGAAGGAAGGAAGGAAGGAAGGAAGGAAGAAAGGGAAAGAAAAAACAATCCTGAAATTAGTTCAAAACAAAAACCCATTTGACTTCTTTTTTTATTTTTTTGTCTTCAGAAGTCATAATCATCTCAAAGAAAAAGCTTTAATAGTCTCCATAATTTTAACAAAATTAATACTGTTCAAAAACATCCAAAGTCTTCTCTAAAGCTCAAAGTAAATTCTTAGCTATGAATCCCAATAAAATCAAACAGAAAGTTATATATGTTTAATACATAATGGTACAGAGTGAAAGAACATTGTCATTCCACAGGGAGGACAGTAAGTATTGGATCAAAGCAGGCTCAGACCTCAGCCAGGTGGACGTGCAGGTAGATCATCTGAGCATCCACAGCCTTGGGCATCTCTAACCGTATAGACTTGCCATTTGCAGTCCACATGCCATTTGCAATCTTTCTTAGCTTGGCTGCATTTTGCACCTGCAGCGTTTCCTAGGAGATTGTCAGTGTTCTTGGTATCTCCACATTCCTTGGTTCTCCATTGAAATTTAGTCTTTGCCTTAAGTTTCATGTTTCAGCTTCCTGTAGGGAATCTGCTGACTCCGTCATGCACTGCTAAGCCTCACACTTAATAACCTGCATTTTCATCTCTGCAAGCCCATCCCCATCCATTGGTGGTGTCCAGTTCTGTAGGTAACTTGCAAAGTAACTGCATCCTCTTGGATGGCCCTACAAGAACCTCTGGGTCCTGTACAGCATTACCAGGAAGACATTATCTTAGGTGTTCCTCCATCAGAAAGTGTTCTTTGAACTCTCTCATCGCAGGCATTCCTTTTGGATGGAAATTATTTCAAGTATTTTTGCATTTTTACAGCCTGCCAAATTTACACCTATTTTCCCAGCATAATGAGACCAGCTGCTCTCAAAAGGTATGAATCCATAACGACTGGGTCTTTTCTTTATCTGTGGCTTCAAATCATGTTTTCTTCTTTGCCAGACTTCACAGTTTTTCAAATCCTTCATCACTAAATTTTGCCTCCAAATCAAATATGGTAAACATAACTAAAAAGTCATCAGTAATAACCATGTCACAGTCTGAATGCTATGCTGTCTTGAATTTTGTCTCTGACAAACAAATTTATACATAGTTTTGAATTCAATCTTATTCGGGTTTTCACTACACAGAAATAATAGTCTGATACTTTACCAGAAAGAACGTGTATGGCCCCTAGTTAAATTCCTAGTGGAATCCTTTTCTTGTAAAGTCTCATGATCAACTTTTTATTGTTTCATAGATAATTATAGTGAATTTATGGCAGTTTCACTCTTTAATCTCCAGTCCCCTTTCCCTCCTCTTCCCCCTACAATCCTTCTTCTCTCCCCATCCTAAGGCTTTGGGACCTTACAGAAAAAAGGCTGTGAGAACATAAGAACCTAAAGATGGTAAGATTCACCTTTGGACAAGACATTCTACTCAAAGCAGGTCTGGTAAGTCTAGGAACTTACTGCAGTGAGACTTGTCCTTACCAGACCTGCATATGACTGACATACCAACATAACCCCATAGAATATCGAACAACTCAAAAGAGATAAGAATAAACAGTGGAAACCTTAGGGGACTGAAGCTGTTTGAGTGACAGGAAATGCCCCTATCAGTGGAGTGGCCCAAGGAGAGGCAACCTGGTGTGAACCCCCAAAGAAGTAGACAGGTCAGGGGCAACCCTGGGATCCAAAGAAGCAGACAAGTAAGAGGGTGGGATTAGTGGAGGGATGAGAGGGAAAGACAATGGAGAGAAGCGGGGATAGGTAGTCAACATGATTGTAAAAGTAGAAATTTTTTTAAAAAATGAGTAGATAGGCCAGAGGGAGTCCTGGGGTCCATAGAAGCAGACAGGCAGGAAGGTGAGAGGGAAAAGGATGGATTGAAGAAGAGAGGGGAAGGGATGGGTGGGAGGGGGATAGAGGGAAGTTGTGATGAGTACTCAATGTGCTTGTAAAACTAGAAAAATAAAATAACTTAAAATGTAAAGCCCTGAGGAGGCCTGTGGGAAATCATCTAATTGATGTGAGAAGACTCGACCCATGATGAGCGGGTCCACCCCTGAGCAGGTAAACAAGATGGAGAGAAAGGGTTACTCCCTGGCATGGGGCGCGCAGGCATGCCGGCCATCAAGAAGTGTGTCTCTCCCCAGTTCTAACTGTGCATATGATCTGGCCAATCTTTTTTTTTTAATTCCTGACAACAGTATGAACTCTATAACCAAGCTGATAAAGTTTAACCAGTTATTAAAAGCAAAAAAAAAAAAAAAATCTTGTGTTCCCTAAGTTGTTTGACTATGTTTTTATATCAGCAAGCGAAGAGAAACTGGAACAGACTCTAAGGTTGCATAGTGAGCCAGATAAACCTTTCCCCTGCTTCTAAGTTGCTTGGATCAGGCATTTTTTATTTTTAACTTATTTTTGATTTATATTAGCAATCAACTTACGCGTTTTCATCACCCCACGTCCATCTCACCCCTCTGTCTCTCATGGTTCCCTATATGTTTAGGTACTGGGTCTCATCTAGGAAGCCTGCGCCAGTTAGTCCTTGTCACCCACCATGGTACAAATGGTCCACAAGTTGGTAAACTGTGCAGCATGGATTTTCCCTTATCTTTTTTTCTAGCACTAGTCCCATCCAGTCTCTCAGGACAGTGTCATGTTTCATGGTATCTTCCCTGTTTCATGGCAGTGTTGCTCTGCCGGTGGAAATAGTGTTGCACTGAGTTCTTAGGTACCGTAGCCCTGATAAGTCTAGAGGCTACTAGTTGATATGACCTCTACAGCCCTCTGACTCTTACATTCTTAGAGCCCCCATTCTACAAGGTTCCCTGAATCTTTGAATAAGAGGAGGTTTATATGCCCTGATTAGGGCTCAACAGTGCCCGGAAACTGTTTCTTCGTACTTATTTGGCCAGTTGAAGTTCTTTGCATCATGGATCTTCCTATGGCCCATGGTTTGGGATGGGGCCAACTTTTTAGCTATTTCTTATACATTTGTATTTCTTCTTCTGAGAGCTCTCAGTTCCTAGCAATAACCCATTTTTAAGTTAACTTGTTTGACTGGCTTTCTGTTTTTTTTTTTTTATTATTAATTCTTAATGTGTTCTTGACCCTAATTGTCTGTCAGATGTATAGCTGGCCAATATTCTTTTTCCCATTTTGTAGGCTGCCTTTTTGCTGGATTAGCAGTTTCTTTTGTTGAACAGAGGCTTTTTAATTTCATGAGATCCCATTTGTCAATAGTTGCCCTTAATTCTTTTATGAGTAGGAATCTATTAAGAAATTCTTTGTTTGAGTGTATTTCTATTTTTATTAATATTTAGTCTTCTTAATTACAAGCATAATGAGTGGTTGTCTGTTCTCCCTTCCCTTCATCCTCCTTTTGCACCCTCCCCTCCCTTTACCAATCCATCCCATTCCTACCTACCCTCCTGCTATATGTCCATGTGAACCATAGGGTTCCCTTCAGATTGTATTGGTATGGGCTCAGGTCTCTGTATGTCTCTTGAAGTATATTTCCTACTCTTTCTTCTAGAAATTTCAGAGTTTTAGATCCGAATTGAGGTTTCTACACACTCAGAGCTGATTTTTGTGTTGTTTGAGAGAGAAGGATTCTTCTACATGATATCCAGTCTTCCCTGCACTGCTTATTGAAGACACTATCTTTGTTCCAATATGGTTCTATCTAATTTTGGGCCACTTTATAAAACAGAGTTGGATAAAATGTATTTGGATTTATATCTAGGTCTTTAATACTAATCCATTGATAATCACATCTGTTGTGCCAAAATACTATCCTATTTTTATTACTATGACTTTATAATATAATCTAAAATTAAGTATGATTATGTCTCAGAAATGTTGGTGTCCTTCAGGATTATTTTTAGATACATAAGGTCTTTTGTGCTTCCATATGAATTATAGGATTTTTTTCTCAATTTTCATTAGCAATTGCATTTGAATTTTGAATGAAGATTACATTGAATGTATAAACTGCTTTGGACAGAATGCACATTTTCAAAATATTAATCCCTACTGAACCATAAGCATGGAATTCTCCAGTTGTAATTTTTTTCTTTCTTTTTTAAATTATTATTATTATTTATTCAATTGTGCGTGTATGCACGTGCATGTGTGTGTGTGTGTGTGTGTGTGTGTGTGTGTGTGTGTGTGTGTAGAACCACCGACAAATTCCGGAACCACCATGGATGTCTCCACTTCCTCCTTGTTTACTCTGCCCGGGGATTCACAGCCTCCGCCCTACCGGGACCAGAAACGCAGGCCGCCCCTGCTTCTGCCTGGCCTCTATACGTGAGGTTTAGGATCTGAACTCAGGACCTTCCACCTGCAAGGCAGAGGCTTAACTCCTGAGCCACCTCTCAGCCCCCTGTAATTTTTTTCTTATATAGATCTTTTACTTTCTTGGTTAGTTGTTTTATTCCATGGTGTTTGTGTGTGTGTGTGTGTGTGTGTGTGTGCCCTCACAGTGAATGCATTTTTTTTCCTATCTTATCTTGAAACTCTCTGTCTTCTACATAATCCATTCCACTAATGAGGGATTTCACTGTTATCTTTTGTTTAATAATTGGAATTTTCAATTACTGTTCATTTTGTTGTTTTCAGTGTTTCTGTTTTTATCTCCATAATTGTCTTCCTCTTTTCATTTGTTTGTTTATAATTTCTCAGAATTTCACCTGACTTTTTTCTGTCTTCTATAAGTAAATGTAGGCTTCTATTTACTTCTTGGTTGCTTTCTTGGAGTTTGCTGAACATGTTTCTCATTGTTCTTTTGAAGTTTGACTCATAAATACCGTCAAGTTAGCTCTCCATGGGGAATACTTCTTTTGGGTTGCTGGTTCCAGTTGAAAACAAATAAACTTGTTTTCTCATATTACTTGGGTTTTCCCTTTGGGAGCTGGACATCTTGAATTGAGTTGTTGGTTCTCATTTCTTTTGCTTTAAGTCACTAGAGCAGAGTTGCCATGTTTGCAAGTTTCTTGAAAAAAAAAAGTGCCCGTTTCATCTTGACC
Source organism: Typhlomys cinereus (assembly GCA_023101885.1). Lineage (NCBI taxonomy): Eukaryota > Metazoa > Chordata > Mammalia > Rodentia > Platacanthomyidae > Typhlomys > Typhlomys cinereus. The sequence continues at coordinate 3,172,526 of JALPQD010000035.1, forward strand.
TGACAACCAGTAGCTCTGGATGGCTGGAGGAGCCAGGGGTGGGTGGATAAGCTGACTGCTCAGAGTGCCTATTCATCTGTTCTCATGGGCAGTGGGTATGGGGGTAGGGCTAGATGCTGGGATTGGCTTCTTGGGTTGCCATCTTCTCCACACACTCCTGGCATGGCGACTGGCAGCCTGGGTCAGACAGATGGGACGGGGTTGATAACAGGATTGGCTTCTTAGCAGTGTCCTCCCCTGCTTCACATTCCCTTCCCTGCTCTGGCAACCAGTGACTTGTGTCAGACACAGGTACTTGTCATTTCTTAAATCTGACATTCACATCTATGTCACAAACATAGACACATTTGTGTTTCCTCAATGTCAGAATTTATTTAACAGCAATAAGTAAATAAACTATATTGACTTTCTTGTTCACAGTTTTCTAAGTATTCCTAATTTCCCTTCATCACTGGATGTTTGCATACATAAGTTCCTTTAATTTTATTTTTAATTACATATATTAACTCTCACATCTCACATTACATATTACACAGTAGTGATAATAATCTATCTAGATATAGGAGACAGATAGATAGATAAATGGATAGATAACACAATAGCAACAAAAGGGTTAAAGAGGCCACAACAGTGCTCAAAGTGGCCTACTAAAGAGAGGTAGAAATGACCAAAAAAATACAGAGTTACAGTAATTTTTTGATAATATATTAATATATCCAGCTCAAGAACTAAAATGAATCACAAAGCTGAGCTTTAGGGTGTGAAAAGTTTGACCTTCAGAGTTAAATCCAGGTAATAAAGCAAGACACAGAAACATGGTGGACATAGAGGCAAAATGTAGACCATGAGACAAATTATAGCACCCAGGTTTGGTGCACAAACAGATGAATAGACAGATGGCAATTCAAACATACATACCATCAGTAGGGTCTAAGCTGACAATCAGAAGTTCTCTGTCATTTCCAGTGGTGCTTAATACCATCACTCTCAGGTATCATTAGAGGAAGAAGAGTTTACAATTCTTGGTTATAGTACATGGTCCAGCTTAACAAAAGAGCTCATACCAAAACCAGTATCTGAGGAATGTGGCCATATGATTCCATACCTGAGAGAAGGTCAAGCTTGTTCCTTATTCATCTGCCCAGAGAACAGTTCTAAGCACCAGGACCGGATTGTCCTTCACCAATTATGTGCATCTCATGGAGTCACTTATAGCCGGTCATAACCTGGACTTGACACCCACCTAAAGCAAATGTGCTGCATCTCATTCTTTTTGTTTTGTTTCATTTTACTTATCAACTTTTGAGGGGAAGAGAGTGACCCCAAATTTACAGCAAATAAAACTGAGATACAGAAGTAAAGCCACTTGAACAGTGAGAAGGGCCAGATTCCAATCCATACAATTTCAAACCCATTGTTGTTGTTGTTGTTGTTGTTGTTGTTGTTGCTGTTGTTGACTGGGCTTTTTCCCTTTGACTCCCACTTGAGTGATATTTTTGTCCACTGCCAAAGTATCACTTTGAATTGCTCTTCATTTTTCTCGTGCTGCAGCCACAGGTCCTGTGCTGTCTGCTTAACATTCCTTGATTAATATTTTCTTCTCAGTTCCTTTGATATAGATTCTGATCTACAATATTGGTGGAATCTATAGACTCTATGACAGTGAGATGAGTATCTTTGTTTCCTTCCTCCACTGAGTTTCCAACACACATCTCTAAATCTTAGTTTTCATCTACAAGGACAACAAAATAATAATAACAAATGATAATAATAATAAAAATCACGATTCCAGGAAGTAAAGTAAACCCTGTGGAAACTGATTATTGACTCTTTGAAGTGAATCGTGTGAGTCATTGCATCATCTAGAATCCCTCAGAAAAGGCGTTCCATTTCTCCAGTATCAGGAAGCTTTTGGAAAACTCATAGAGGAGATTTGACTATGAGATCTGGCAATCTCTCAGCTTCTTACATCTTCCCTAACAAAGAAAATTTGATCCCCAAGTTATTCTAAATGAGTTGTCCCCGCAAATGTTCTTCATCAGCAGCTCGGATCGTTTCCAAACCGTGCATACACCTGACTGCATTCCTTAGCTACTGCCTTGTAAATCATTCCTCTGCTAAGTGGCTAATAGCTCATGCGACTTTAACTTATGGTTCAACATGAGCTTCACAAAAACAACTCTAAATGTGGAGCTTCTGCAATATTACAAGGTTTAAGAGAGAGAAAAGTTGGATGTAGTTAATTTCGTGGCATTTTAGAACTCTGAATTCCAGAAACCAGAGCTTCTACCTCTCTTTGAAACCTTGAATTGATGGTTAGGAAAGAAAAGCCAACAGAGTGAGGAGGAAATTTATCCAACCCAGCCAAAATTAAATCCAGTTTTCTCATTCAGTGACTTTTAATGGAGCATGAAGTTTTGCTGATTTTTCCCACATTTTACCAAGTTGGCAGATGATTATTCTTACCTTAGCCTAACATCTTCAATAAGTATTCAAATAATTTATCATAAAAGAGCATTTTCTTGTTTCTCATAGTACTAAGCACCAAAAAAAGCCAATCAAATAATAATAAACCTTTAAAATGAATCCAAATGTTATCCTGAAAAGAAAATGGACCTATTCTTCTTCTCCTTTCTCTCTCTCTTTCTTCTCTCTCTCTGTCACACACACATACACACACACACTCACATATACACACATACATACCCATACTCTATCCTTCTTTTAAGACAGGTTTCACATATATACATCAAATTAAAATTTCTATAGTGCAGTCTTACTGTAAACCCAGTTCAACCTAAAGCAATTTGCTTTATTTGATTTGTACTAATATGACAGCATTAGAAGGGTGGTTTTCAGCTGTTATCATTTTGCCAAGAGAATGCCGTATGATATAATTTCCTCATGTTGGCATCTTGCTATTAAAATCCCAAAGGCACACACCTAGTTATGACAATTCCATAGCAAGTGGTAAATGAAATCAAAACAAAAGAGAAAAAAAAAGAAAGAAGAAGGAAGGAAGGAAGGAAGGAAGGAAGGAAGGAAGGAAGGAAGGAAGGAGGGAGAGGGGGGAGGGAGGGAGGGAGGCAGGGGGGAAAGGAGAAAAAGAGAGAGAAAAGGACGGAAGGGTGGAATAGAGAGGAGTATGGAATTATATAGACTAGGAAAAGAAAAACCAAGGAAAGGAAAGGGAAAAAAGAGAAGGAAAACAAAATAAATAAAGAAAATATAAGAAAACCAAGGTAAGGCAGAAGAATCAATCAGTTAAGAATTATGGATTCAGGATTAAGAGTTGCGAAGAAAGCACTCTAGAAGTGGATAGAAGTGAGATATCAGCAAGTAGGAAAGATCACTGAAGAGAGGTGGACATGTTATTTCTGTGATAAAAAGAGAGCAACGATAATTCTGTTGAGAATTATTCTCCATAATTCTTTTCTCTGTTATTTATTTTCCATCCACAGCACAATGTTAGATAAAGAGAATTCATTTAGCCGACACCTTCTCCCTTTTTACATATTCAAAAGAAAGCAGTTGGCTATTTGAACATACTCATTACTACTGGTTTAAAAAAAGGGAAATTCTGCTTTATTTACAATTTCTCCTAAATTTTCCCCACACACACTCTCTAAGCAACTGCATAATCCCTGAACTAATAGACACATGTAAACTGGGAAAGAAGGAATTACTAAGAAAACTCACTGAGCATCCAACTGTACTGAAAGACCCCTTGAAACTTGTCTGCATACCCCAATATTGTCTCTCTTTTATGTAAGTGAAAAAGAGAGAATAATATTTCTCAGAAAAGACTGAACTTGAGGGAATATTAACTCTGAAATTACATTCATCTCATGATTTATTTTATCAGTATTATTACAATTATAAATGTTCCAATCAAACCAAAAGCAGTTACCATAGTTTCATGTAAGATACTGCAAGATCTTAAAAGATGCCAGTGGTTTTAATTCAAAATTCGGATAAATAATCTAGTTTTACTTTGAACTTTCTTCCAAACAACGTGGATAATATTTTTTGACAAAAACCTCCCCCAAGTCCTAGGAATCATCTAAAATTTCCTGAGTGCCCTTCATAATGCCTAAAATGCGTCCTCTAGTTTTATTTACATAAGTTGCACTTTCTCAGAAGCATCATGGGAAATAAAATAATTTACAGGACTATGCAGTCAGTATATCCTTTGATTTAAAAGCAATTTGGAATCTGGAGAGAAAGCAGAAATTAAATGCATATCTGCTTTGTAAATCCCTATAAAATCTAATTAACATCTCTTCCTGTATAAATCTAGAGGGAAAAGAAAAGCTAAACAGAAACTTGAAAATTGGAAAATACCCTAAAAACCCTCATGAAAAATGAGGCAGTCTTGTTTAGGATGACTCTGTCAGACAAATGTTTCATCTTGGTAATGGGTTTGGCGTCCAATCAAAGAACCCTGACAAGGAAGTATTATCTGTCTCTTTTTTTTTAAATAAAACTAAAACTTATCAAAGTATCAGTTGAAGATCTATGAATGCTGTTTTACAACCTTAAAGCAGAAAATGACAAAGATTGATGGTCTTTGTTATATTAATGATTTTCAAATTTTTGCCAGTACCATGAGAACAAAATCAAAGGTGGCAATTCCACATGTGCTTCTACCAAACTTTACTTTGTGAAAATAGCTTTAGAATTGCATAGGACAACAGATAAAAGACAGGAAAACCCATGGAACTTTCTCCTTAAGTGAAATCTATGTGGGAATTAAAAGTTACTAACTATTGTAATACTCTTGGTATTACAATAACTTTTGGAACCTTTCACAAATCCGAATGTTCTCCTGAAAAGAAAATTATTGGAGAGAAAGAGAAAGAGAAATAGAAAGTAATTCTAAAGGCTTCCTATGTCCTGAAGCTAATTTATAAAAGATTTTGAAAAGAACCCTTGATTCCAAGGTAAGTATTGATAGAGAAATAATGACTAATATATTTCATATATTTTATAATCCAAGTCATAATGGCTCTTTTTATGTGGTAGAAACTAAGAGAACTCAAGAAAGACATGATTTAATGATTCCATGTGACTGAAACACTGCCCCATATTGATAATAAGACTCAAAAAGGTGATTTTTTTTCAGGTGTCCAGGTCCCTGAGTTTGTAGGCCAGTGCTTCAGACTGTCCACTAAGCATTAATCACCCATTCTCCATATTTGAGGTTCACCCTAGTTTCTCAGTAACTAAAACATAAAGTGGCTTGTAATTAAGTTCTTCACCCCACACAGACACAAGTAGAAGTAGAATTACAAGAGAAAAAGATAAAAATGCTTTGTTCAAGTAGCCTTCATTCTAAGCATTCTATATCCCTTCATGGCACTTGAAATAAGTGAGAAGAAGCAATTGGAACCCAACCTTATCTCCCCGTCGGTAGAGAGGCACAGACAAGACCAGAGATCCACATGAGTGAGGTGAAACATCTATCAACAGAAATTCTCAGTGCTTCACTCCAAAGCACCCAAAGGGACGTGGCAGCAACATCTCGTCTAGCAACAAGGCATCTGGGGTGAAGAGACACACCTCTAATTCCATTTGGACAGGGAGTGCACAGAGGAAGTAATTTCCAAACATCACTGAAAGAGATGGAGAAAGTATGGGTAAAATGCATTACCCACAGGGAACTCAATGGAAGATTAACTAAATTACTAGGGTTGCTGTAACAAAGTACCACAGACTGGGTGACTTAGATAACAGAAGTTTATTTGTTCTCAGGTTTGGAGTCTAGAAGCTCAGGTTCAGGTTAGTAGCAGGTTGAGTTTCATCCAAATCCTCTTTCCTTGACATGGATATTGATAGCTGACTCCTTTCTCCATGCACACACTTGCTGTCTCTCTGCATATTCATGTTTCCTCTTCTTATAAAGATGAGATCAAGTTCCATCTTACTAACCTCATTTTAATTCATTCACTTCTTTCAAAGGTCCTGTTGCCAAATATAGTCAATATGGGTTAGAACAAAAATTTGGGGTAGGAAATAAGCTTAACCAAAGCAGTGGGAATTATAATTTTGCTGCATCCTAGCAACATCTGTTTTAACTTCATACCAACACTACTGTGAGGAATATATGATTAAAATGATCTAGGGAAACAAGGGATTTATTTGTGGTCATAATTCCTCAGCATCTTATGATTGCAGGAATTGACAGCAACATCAGGAACTGAGGGAAATGATCATACTATATCCACAGCAAGACTTGAGAGAGTGGTATACTTTCTACTTTGCCAGTCTGTCAGAGGTAACCAGTCGGTCCTCTCTCTGTCCTATCCTCTGCCCAGTACTAAATACCGTGGGCTGGGTGCTCACATGCCAATTAGACAACTCCTACACGCTTGCTCAGAGGCAGTCCCAAACAATTCTTGATAGATGTGTCCTTTGGTAAAGTCCGCAATTGTCAAATTGACTCCTGAAAGTAATTGTCTCTTCTCCATGTCACTCTCCAAGGTTTTGTCTAAAGGATCAGAGTCTGCAAGATGAGGTACTGATGAGACTATGGATCCACAAACAATATGAAAAGTGTCATCAAAAGGTCCCTCCAGCCATCCCTCTATGATATTCTACTCAACAGAGGCCTCACTGGACAAACGCAGAGGAAAAGTACAGATTTCAAGCTCATAAATTATCTAAGATTGACAATTCTAAACCAAGAGGTGATTTGTACAGGCATCAAATGTTTTTTTGGTGCCTCAGAAAATCTCTGTGTCAGGAATAAGTAAAAGAGGGCGTAAGAAGGGGGGGTACCTATTGAGCTTATATAACTGGGCAAAAAAATGTAATAAAAAATACAGGATATCCATAAAGCAAAAGAAAAAATCTCTGTGCCTTTGAGAAACTCTTCACTCCCCAGTCAGGGATGAAGGCAAAAGAGGAAATTTTAGTCTCAATCCAGGGTTCAACTAAATAAAATTGCCAGGATTATCACAGTATAACTGTCTAAGCATGCTGAGAAGCAAACAAATCTTCCACTTTGCCTCTGGAAGAGAGACTGATGTCATATCACAGGAAGTAGGAATAATAAACCCTTAAAATTTCTGACCTTTTCCTAGAGTTCTTATAGAACATTTTTTATCACACTTATCTAAATGACCTTTGTAGGAAATACCCTAGTTTGCCATCTATTTCTAGAAATTCCTATTTTTAATCACATGGTGACTGGTGGCCACATATGCCATAGGTCAAAGTCACAAGATCCACTGACAACCTACCACACTGACGAAACCTGTGACTTCAAATCACTTGAACTTTCTGAGCTTTCAGTTCCATATTTGTGGGCTATGCAGTCCAGATTGTGTTTACAGCTATAAGCAGGAGTGCACACCCTGGTAGTCACCAGCCAAACCAAGCATTAATATTCTTCAACCTAAAAATAGCATGTTTTCAATGAAAGCATGAAATCTTCCTCTTAGGAAGATATATCAAACAGTGTTTGGTATTTTATACCGTGACTTAGCCTGTGATAATGTAATTAATTTCTCAGTGAAAATATTTAAGGTTCTTTAGAACCCTTAAAGTATTTAATTTAAACATTTGTTCACATTATTTTTATGTGAGATTTATAGTTTAATTCTATGACCAAATTATACCTTGAATTTTTCAGACAGGGCTGAGAAAATGGTTCAGTAGTCCCAATGCTTTCCAAAACAGCCAAAGGACCAGAGTTTGACTTCCCACATCCCATGCCAAATGCGAGGTGCGTATGATATCTAACCTGTGATTCCAGCCTGGGAAAGCCGGGCCTGTGAATCAATCCCCTTTGCAAGTTGGTGAGCCCGACTTTTCCTAAAGGCACACATTCTCGATTCAATACAAACCCAGTCCCAAAAACAAAATGTGAACATATGATGGCCCCAGGCCTTCACACGAACACACAATATGTGCACATATACCTGTGCACACACAAAGCCCATCCAAATATAAACACGGGTACACATATGAACATACCTCATGCACACATTAAGAAAATAAATCCAGACAAAACACAATAAAACCTTTCTTTCAGGCACTACTAGTGGTGGAGATAAAAATCAGGACAAAGGAAGGTGACTTTTTTCTCCTGCTACATCCATTTCTTTCCTGACCACCTCTCTTCATTATATACAAGGCCTGTTTACTAAGATAGTTATAGTAATAGTAATAAAATAATGACCAATTTATGATCTTATAACCACAAACTTTTGCTGAATTAAACTACACTACAATTACAAAAGTTTTAGTCATAAATTTAATTATCAATATCCAAACACCAATATCAAAGTAAAAAACAATCTCATTGCATGTTTGAAAAGAAATTCAGTAAAATTTCACGTTTATTGATGATGAAACAAAGTCTGAAATAAAGCAGAACTTCATTCATCTGATACAGAGCATTACTAAAGAACAAACTGATAGCATCAAATCTAATGATTAAAAGAAATGTGTTTTCTTCTTTAACGAAGATATTCAAAACAAAGTAGAGTTCATAATCAGTCTAAGAATTAAAGAAGGTAAACTAATTAGTAGGAAATTGGAATTAAAAGTTACTAAAATCTTGGAATAGCATAGTATTATATATATAGAAAATTATAAAAAGATATGGTAATCTTCAAATTAGAATTAATCTTAGTTTCAAAAGTGAATAGATACAAAGCAGATCAACCATCTCTATATATTGTAAGAATTTATAAACTGGGAAGATGGCTCAGTGGTTAAACTCTTTGCCTTACAAGCAAAAGTATCTGAGTTCAGATTCCCAGATCCTATATAAACATATAAGGGAGATTTGGCAGCCACCTCTAATTCCAGTCTAAGAAGGCAGAGCCTGACAAACCCAGAGCAAGCCAGCTAGAAAAACCATAATGGTGTGTTCTGGGTTTAATCAGTAACACAGGTTCACAGCAATAAGATAGAACAGCAATGGAGAATGATTCCTGATATCACCCTTAGGCTTCTACAGGCACACATGCTCAAGTACATTTTTGGGTATACACACACAAGTATACACACACACACACACAAACAAACGAACACAGGGTCACATGTATACAAACCCCATACAAATACACAGAGAAAGAAAAGACAAAAAGAATTCGATAATTATATTTAAAATGTCCTGAAATACGCCTGGAACTCAGTTGGTAGAGTGCTTACTCAACATTCATGAGCCGTAGGTGTGACTCCCACTTAAAACCATACCAAAATGGCATGGAAGTGCATGCCTGTTGGCCAAGCCCTTGGGAGACATAGGAGGATCAGAATTTCAGATTCTTCCTTGGCTACTTGGAGAGTCTGAGAGTAGCCAAGGTTATATGAAACTCTGTCTCTCTGCCCTCCTCCCCCAAAAAAGGAAAACAGTATCTTGAATTACTTTGTACCAAAGAATAAAGCTAACAAAATCTATATAAGAACTAGCCCTAAAGCCAGCCACTACAATGACTACATGTGTAGGCACTTGCTGCCTAGCCTAACTCAGTTGGATTCCAAAACTCACATGGTGAATGAAAAGAACAGACATCCACAAATTTTCCTCTGATCTCCATGCATATGTCATGGTGTTTGTTCTGCATGCACAAACACATACACACACAACACACACACACACACACACACACACACACACACACACACACACATGAATTCCAAAAAACACCTAATAGGAAGTATACAATTTTTGAGTCGAATTAATTTTTAAATAATATTTTTTAGATTTCTGAGGCCTTATTGGTAATTTTCTTCCATTTTTCTTTTTTTTCTATTTTTACAAACATATTGAGTATTCATCTCAGCTCCCCCCCCCATTTCCCCTCCCTCTCATTTCCTTCCTTCCCTTCATCATTCTCTCCCACTCCCTTCCACCCTTCCGCCTGTATGCTTCTATGGACTCCAGGGTTCATGCTGGCTGGTCTAATCCTGTGGGGGCTCAAGTCTCCGTAGTATATCAAGTTATCTCTCTTCAGGCCACCTCACTGATATGTGCATTTCCCTTCATCCAGCTTTAGACCCAAAAATTTCCATTTTAAGTACCTACTGACAGAGCCTTACAGGTAATTTCAATGACATGAAGCAAGAAAATGGCTGAAATATGTTATGAGGTTGCCAAAGCTCCTTTTTCCTATATAAGACAGGATCTTCATTCTCTGGTTATATATGGGATTTCTAATGAGATTTGATCATGCAGAGGGGAAATCTCAAGTCATAAAACATCTAATTTTATAATCCAGAGCATTTTATTGCTGTGTGACATTCTCTAAGGAGCCATACCTCCTAAGTCAATAAATTTTAGGTTTGTGTACAGTAAGCAATTCTAAACCTGGGGCATTCAGCTCCAACCATTCTATAAATGATTCTTCTCCTAGCAACTATCATTAGTTATTTGTCTAGAGGTTCAAATACTATAGTTCTAGGGAAAACAGACGTCAGTAATCAAATGGAAATGAGTGAATCACAAGTCAGCTTCTCTGGATTCTACTTCATCAGGGTTTTAACAGAAAAATGTAAATGATGACAAAAATAAACATCAATGAAGCCAGGAGATGAATAATTTTCATGGATAAAATTGCCCCAAATTCAACAACATGAATTTATTTAATTGTAGTGATATGTCCATTGATGCAAATCTCTATCATTCTATTTGTCTCTCAAAATTTGACAAACTGACTCTAAAGTTTATATAGAAACGAAATAGCTGAAATTTGTCCAGAAAGGACAGTGACCCTTCAATGGACATTTGGTTTAGAAGTAGCTTTCCTGAGGCCCAGAGAAATACAACAAATCTGAGTTACTACTTCAGATCCCAGGACTCATATAATAGCAGGGCATGGGAGCAAAGTCTACTACTACAATGCTGGGTGCAGTCAGGCTGAGTTCAGCGGCACGCTAGTCACACAATCTAGCCCATATAGCGAGCTCCCTGTTCCTTCAGAGACCCTGTCACACACCAAAAAAAAAAAAAAAAAAAAAGGAAAGGCAGAGAAGCAACTGAAGAAAAGAAACATTCACACTCCACTCACATGGGCCAGTACATACATGAATGCACAGGGACACACATATATGTCATATCACACACACACACACACACACACACACACACACACACACACACACTGCAAAATATTGAAATCAAGCCTGTCTTTACAATAAATACTGAGGGAAGTGAAATACTGAGCAGACCGAAACACTGAAACAAAAAGGAGAACACTTCATTTTTAGCATTTCAACTAGCAACTAGAAACCAAATCTGTAAGGATCAGGATTTTGAAAGTAAGCTTCATATGGATGCTTGCACTAGATGGGTGTCAGAGGACACGTAAATAAAAACAGGTGTCGCAAGACAAAAAAAAAAAAAAAAAAAGCACCGTTAGAAATTCTGAAAAGCTATCTAGAATTTGTTTACCAGGAACTTGATACAAATCAAGATGCAGAGTCTACTGGAGCCCCCAGCTTGTGGCAAAGTGACTGTAGCATGCAGTCACCTAGCATGTGCCTGTTAGGGCATGCAAATAATGGTCAAGCTGATGCTGAAGAACACAGTACTTCCACAGAATAGCAGTCTTCTGGGCACTGTAAATGAAGGATTCGGAGCTTCTTATGTGCTACTATGTGATATTCTGGGTTTGGGAAACACCTTTAATCACTTGTGCCCTCTCTCTGGTTTTCCTGTTATGCAAGAGCTTAATTGCTATGGTCAGGCCAAGATAAACTCAACCAAGCAGAAGGAGAAGAAACTGCTCAGGGCCGAAATTACAGAGCATGAAAGTTCTCAGAAATAAGGCTCATGATTGGTAACTGCAGAGATATTTCACACCTGGAACAGGTGGAGTGATTTACCGCTCTCTCCTGTCCTTCCCAGTTGGATAAAGCTATGGAAAAGATCCAAGAAATCTGTCTCCTTTAGAAAGGAGAAAGACACGGAAACAGTTTGTTTTACCTCCAGTTGTTTTGTTGACTGGTCTGTGAGCATTCGCTATTCCGGGAATTTGTCTTGCTCCATCCTTCATTTGCAAAGGGGAAAGAACAACAGTAACTGCATGCCTAACCCCCTTTTGTGCAGGTTTGCAAAAACAATTTATGAGGATAATTGCACCTGCAAGCTTGATGGCGTGAAAATGTTTCCAGATCAGAAGAGCAAGGTTCAAGTCATATTCCACCCTTAGCAGTTAAAAATATATATATTTGATCTTGGGCTGGGGAATAACTCAGGGGTTGTCTTTATCTCCCAAACAAAAGGACATGACTTTTGATCCCCCACATGAAAATGCTAGGGGTATATTGAGGCAGTCCATAATTCCAGCTCTGGAAGACAAGCCTGGGAAACCTCATAGCAAAGCAATAAGGAACTAGAGCAATCCAGGATGATTCTCAATGTCACCTTGGGCCTTCATAGGCACACATAGTGCCCTCTCACACACACACACACACACATACACACACACAATAACTTGAGTGATGTTGACATTCAAGATTTTATTTGTGTAAATAAAAATTGTGACTCTAAAAGTATGCACAAACTGTAGAATAAACTATATTCTTAATCATAAAAGCACTTTAAAATAGCTGTGGAATAAGCTTTTGTATTTATAGTGTCCAACATATGCAAGAGCACATAATATATGATTTCTCTGTTAGATTATACATAGATATACGAAGTGGTCAACACTAAATGTTAAACCATTTAGTTCCAAAATTAAATGCTTTTTTTTATAGTCAACCTGATAATTTTCAAAAACTCCATTTCGTTAGTATAAATATGCCCATTTACTGAATAATTAGCAGACATGGAAACTTGAATCCTGGAGTACAGATCTTAACCCTATAACTCTAGTCAGGTATGTCCAACCTGCAACACAAGAATGCCCTGGAATTACGCATAGTTATAAATGCGGTCCAACACATTCACAGGTAAAGTAACATCAGTAACAGTGGCATCCCACATTGTCAAGAAGTTGGACATCCTCATCTAGAGATACTAGTCAAACATCAAGAGGTAAAACCAGATATAACACAGGGAGCAGAACTCTTGCTTATCCCTTGCAGCCATATGGTTGCCCTATAACAAACAAGAACAAAAGTAAAGGCTTTACTTTCTGCTGTACCATTTCGAGCACATTGTTCTGCAAGGAATATTGTCCAAAATGCTACAACCTTAGTGTCAAAGGATTCACTGGCTTTAATAAAATATAGGTATAGGTGCCTGTGTTTTCTCTGTCCTGTTCAGATAGCTTGCCATAGTCAACATTTTCATGTCCAGTAGTTGTGTTTGAACATGGGATAGAGTCATCTTTCTGAATGTCTCTTCATAAATGATTCTGTGTTTGGAGGACTGGTGTTCACTTACAGCTGTGCACATGTTTAAGCATCATTTTAACAGCAGAAGCTTGCTGGACCCACTCTATCCTTTGTCCCTTACTTCATCCATGTGCACCAGATCAACTTCCAGAAACCAACATCTCCCTCTCTTTCTCTAAAAACTTTCTTGGAAATCCAAAATGGCTTTTTCTCTTACTCGCAGAAGAGGCAAATTCTGGGACTTCCCACTTCTCAAGAGCAGTCTTAACTAATAAAATACAAAAGCTTTAACCGTCTGGCTCCCTAGACCTGCAGCTGGCGCAGTGCTGAGTTTCTTGTAGGCTTAAGCTTCAACTCCCTGAAACACACAACAGGAATATTTGCCTAATAACGAAAACTTTCTTGGGCTGCCTTCCCTTTGGTTGCACTTTACCACCACTATACCTGTACTTCCTGAGCCTTCTAAACTTATATACTCAAGCCCTTGATTCACTGGAAAGATCAAAAGTTGACAACATCTGCTGATTTCCAGGTATAGATAAGCACATATCGTACCAAGATTCACTAAGAAAGTGTCCACGCTTCAAGACCCACAAAACTTGCTGAGGAAATACAGTAGGAACATGATAAGTTTGATAACCTGTCTCCTGCCTTCCTTGTAGGCTCCAGGCCATACTTCAGCACATATTATCTCCTTGGAGAGCTGACTTCTTACAAGGCCTAGTGTCAAATGTCTCTGTTTGATCTCAGTAGGATTTCCTAGAGTTGACTTGCTGACCTGTTAAGATTTATATAGTTCTGAGGTTGGCTCCTTCTTCACAGAGAAAGAAATTATTATCAATATTGGACAGGAACTTGTCACATAGAAAATGAAAACTTTCATTCTTCTGCAAAACAGGTTCACTTTTTTATGTGTAGCTTGTCTCAAAATATAAATAGGTAATTTGTTAGACAATACATTTTGGCTAGTGAGAAGAGATGATGTTTTGTTCCAAGTGATGATAAGACTTTGGTCTAGCTTTAGCATGAAGAGTGTCTTAGTGATTGATATCTGGGGAAAGAAATGAGACACAGAAATAAGCAAAAGGAAAACTTGAATTATAATAGCACAGGGAACTCTGAAATTAAACTTAAATACCAAATTTGTCTTGAGTTGGACCAAAGTAATTATACTTTTATATCACTAAACATGAATCATCTTGAAATGATTAAGTCCTTTGTCATTACAAAAAAAAAAAATCCCTAAAGAGGTTGACAGTTAATGGATGTCTACTTCAGAACCCCAATAAATCCTGCAATAAAAGAGGATCTGGCTTCTATGTCATAGTATTTACCACAATTTAATTTTTGAGCAAAACACTTTCCTAGTTAGTCACATTATAATATTGTAGAATCACTACACATTATAATATTGTAGAATCACTACAATTCTGGCCATGGTATTTTCATGACATTGCTAAAGTTCCTATATTGCCCATTTTGTTGGCTTTGTTCCAAGTTGATTGAAATATTCAAGTTTATTGGAACATATGAAATTAAGTGACTCATATCAGACAGATATATCTCCATAGGTCCATTATTAATAGACCACAGATAAGACAGGACACGACGGTTCATCGCAGTGGCCTTAAAAATTGTGGACTTCAAAATCTAAACTATGAAGTGTTACTAATCTTTATCAAGCTATACAATTAGTCAAAAATTATGCTTATAAGCTAAATAATGCTTATATTATCTGAGTAGCTTATTTACATCACTGACTTTCAACAGTCATGATACTGTTCAGCTTTTGCAAACAGGCTATGAAGAGCAAGGTCTTTTTAGCTTCTGTGATTGTGTTTGCAGCCTAGTTATGAAGACATAAAGTATAAGATCATGCAAAAATATATTAATAATATTATTTATGCTGATGCTTACTTAACCCTATAGTTTGAGACACTTAATAATATTAAGGCTATTTTAAGTCGAGATTGATTGTGCTCCTTTACATGTTTAATGGGGATTGTTCAGCTAAGTGTGGAAAGGTAGTGATGTTTGCTGGACTGAGAATTTGTACGCATTTTAACTGACATTCCTCCAGTTGAATGTTGTGGGAATTCATTTCATTTTCCTCATTATAAAAGGATGAGATTAGAATTCTTGGTACTTTTTTAATGCAATATTATTATTTTAAACACCAAGATATAACCAGGAATATGAGGTTAATTTTCAAACAGTAATCTCTAGGACTTGGTTATCATAACCTACCTGTATTCTTACAACTGATATTACAGAATTCTCCACAGAAGAAAAGGGGAAATTTTCCTTCATTCTGTTTCCTGTACTAACTTCAGGTGATGGGTTATATTATGCTTCTCAGGTTGATGAAAGCAGATCTCCTACTCAGTCCACTCCTGGTCTCCCAATGTTCCTGACTCATCCAGAAATCACAGTTCTCAGGAATCCAGTTAAACTTGCACATGAAATTAACTACTGAGACTAATTTATATGCTTATGGGTACCACTTGCATGTGTGTGTGTGTGTGTGTGTGTGTGTGTGTGTGTGTGTGTTTAAAAAAGACATTATCAACACACTTTTGTAGACTATTTTCACATGGAAGAACTCAGGCTCTACTTTGTCACTTTCTTATTCATTTGGACCAAGAATCTCCAAAACCAAAAGCTCATTCTATAATTTTTCAGATATGAGTTCCTTTCTTTCATTCACCTCTGCATTCTTGTCTCAGCCAACTAATTCTAATCAAAGTAGAAAAGCTTCAAGTTTCTTGGGTATTATATTGACAAATATAAAAGGCTATTCATGCATTTTTCAAAAATCCATTAATGCTATAGTATTATACAATAAAATATAAATATATACTATGAATAATATATATCAATAATTTATAATACACAGTTCTATATCTGTCATATATATGTTGTGATCAATGGTGTAGAACAACTTCAAAAAAAAAAGGAAGGGAAAAACAGAGGGAAATATTTCAATTTTAAATCACATAATTATGATTTTTAATACACAAGTGTTCCTGTGTTTTCCTTTTCTTCATTATCCCCTTTTTTCTCTTATCTTCCCTTCCTCTTATACATCACTCTATACCCACCCCTTTCTATTGGGTGTGTCATAATAACATCATACCTTAATATTTTTCTACTACAGCCTTATGCTATCTAGAACAATGATGGATTCATGTTAAGCATCAGTCATTGTAGAAAATATAATCCAATAAGCACACAATTTTATACACTTAATTTTCTGTTTCAAAAGTAACTCATGGAAATTCATGTGAGTTCTCCATAAAAATTAATTCTATGACTCACTGCATAGTAAGGGTAATTAAGACTCTGCCATGTTTTCTATTATATATTCACATACATTCTTTTTAGTTTTACAAATGTATTTTTTTGATTTTAGTCATTAAGAACAATACTTTTATTTTTCACATATACTTTTATGTATATGTGAAATTTTTGTAATTTTTTTATCATTTACTTTTTATTTCTCAGGGATATTTTCTGACAACTGTTCTACTGAACTGAAATGTTTCTGATATATTAAACATTACCATATTGCTACATAAAAATCACTACAATGATTTTTTAACATTTTTTATTATTATTTCCGCTCATACAAACTTAATAGGTAGACCAGTTCCCTCCCCCCCTCCTCCTCCCCCTGAACCCCCTCCTCCCCCTCCCTCCCTCCCCATCTCTTAGTGCCTCCCCCCCAATTCCCAGAGAGTACTTTATTGTGTATGCCTAACTCTCCTCTTGGTCCTCCTTTCCAATGACATAAAAGGACCTAGTGGCATTTCCCTGAACCCTTTCTCGTGTTCCCCTTAAGCATAGGAACACTTCTGTGGCCATCAATCCCTTGCCTCCAAGGATCTTGGTGCCTTTAGCCGATGTTAGACTTTGTGAGGTCAATAGTGTGACGGACATGGCGCAGGGCATGCAAAGTCCTATTATGATTGCCTCAGCCCTATCTAGTGTGGAGACTCTTCAAATCATTGCTCCCCCCATCCTTTTGCTCTTACAATCTTTCCGCCCCCTCTTCCGCAGATGTCCCTGAGTTTCAGGATGGGGGAAGATTAGGCTGGCTTAGTTCTATGTGGATGATATAGAGTCTGTGAAGTTCTGGATTGTGGTTTGTTGATTTTCTTTTGCAGTTTTGCTGCTCCTGCAATGCCCTTCACTCCATCCTGATGGGCACTGTGTGTCACCCCCTGGCCAGAGACAAAAAGCTGTTAAACTGGAGTCTTGTTATAATAGCACATTCAAGGGAAGATGTAATAAAAGCAGGAAACCTCAGTGAGGAAGGGATCAGTCACCCATTTGCAAAATGGTTACTTTTCATCTGCCAGACTATATGCCCTCCCCTTCTGGTGAAATCATACCCCCTCAGTTGTACATGATCAGGAACGAACGTCTGTGAACTTAACCAAGTGTCACATTACTTACTTGCATTCCTTGGAGATCGATTTTTCTCTGCTATAACATGGTCCCCTCTCTCCTTGTGTCTGGTGTAGCCCTCCAACCCCATCCCTCCTGTTCACAATCCTTGCAAT
Source organism: Typhlomys cinereus (assembly GCA_023101885.1). Classification (NCBI taxonomy): domain Eukaryota; kingdom Metazoa; phylum Chordata; class Mammalia; order Rodentia; family Platacanthomyidae; genus Typhlomys; species Typhlomys cinereus. The sequence continues at coordinate 3,190,390 of JALPQD010000035.1, forward strand.
TACCGTATTACATAGGTTTACCCTTGAGTGTCTCAATGTAGGCTGGGTGAGTTTGGTACTAGGAGCCACCTATTAGGGAGTACATACGGCGCTTAACTTTCTGGGATTGGGATACTTCCCTTAATATAATTGTTTCTAATGACATCCACTTCCCAGCAAATTCCAGTAATTCATCATTTTTGATGGCTGAGTAGTACTCCATTGTATAGATGTACCACTATTTCCTTATCCACTCGTCAACTGTTTGACATTTAGGTTGATTCCATGACTTTCCTATTGTAAACAGTGCTGCTATGAACATAGTCGTGCTGGTGCTATCTAGGCGAACCTCTGCTGCATGGGCGGTTATTCCCAAAAGTGGAATAGCAGGGTCATATGACATTTCAATCTTTAATTTCTTTAAGAATCTCCAGACGGCTCACCAGAATGGCTGTATGAGCCTGCATTCCCAACAGCAATGTAGCAGAGTTCCCCTCTCTCCACATCCTCTCCAGCACTTGTTGTTGTTTGTATTGTGGATTTTTGCCATCCTGACCAGGGTGAGATGATATCTCAGGGAGGTTTTGATTTGCATTTCCCTGATGGCTAAAGAAGTGGAGCATTTTTTAAGAAATTTGTTAGACATTTTAATTTCATCTCTGGTAAAATTTCTTTTAAGTTCCAGGGCCCATTTTTTAATTGGGCCATTGGTTTCCTTGGTGTTTAGTTTTCTAAGTTCTTTGTGCAATCTGGACAGTAGAGCTCTATCAGATATGTGGTTAGTGAAGATTTTCTCCCATTCTGTGGGTTGCCTTTGAGCTCGTGTGACAATCTCTTTATCTGAACAGAAGCTCTTTAATTTCACAAGATACCAACTGTTGAGAGTTGGTAGCAGTGACTGTGCCATTAGATGTCTGTTTAGGAAATGTTGGCCTAGCCCAATCAGCTCAAGGGAGTTCCCTATCCGTTCAGTTATGATTTTTATAGTCTCTGGCCTGATATCAAGGTCCTTGATCCATTTGGAATTAAGTCTTGTACATGGTGACAAGTACGGGTCCAGCTTTAATCTTCTGCATGTGGAGATCCAGTTTTGCCAGCACCATTTGTTGAAGATGCTGTTCTATTCCATTGGATTCTTTGGGCCCCTTTGTCAAAGATCAAATGGCTGTGTTTTTGTGGATTTATATCTGGGTCCTCAACCCTTATCCATTAATCTGTGTGTCTATTTTGGAGCCAGTACCAGGCTGTTTTTATAACTATGGATTTGTAGTATAGACTAAGGTTCGGTATGGTAATACCTCCAACAGTATTTTTGTTACTCAGGATTGTCTTTGCTCTCCTAGGTCTTTTGTGCCTCCATATGAATATTGAGATTAATTGGTCAACTTCTTTAAAGAATTGCTTTGGGATTTTAATTGGTATAGCATTGAATTTGTATATTGCCTTTGGTAGGATGGTCATTTTTACGATGTTGATTCTGCCAATCCAGGAGCATGGGAGGTCTTTCCACCTTCTGATGTCTTCAGCAATTTCTTTCTTTAGGGTTTTAAAGTTTTCATTGTAAAGGTCTTTTACCTCCTTGGTTAGGTTTATACCAAGGTATTTCATTTTTTTAGGGGCTATAGTAAATGGGATTGTTTCTCTCAGGGCTTTTTCACTTCTTTCATTCTGGGCACATAGGAAGGCCTCTGATTTTTGCACATTTATTTTGTATCCTGCCACCCTGCTGAACTTCTCAATTAGATCCAGGAGCTTCCTGGTGGAGTTTTTGGGATCCCTCAGGTATAAGATCATGTCATCTGCAAATAGGGATAGCTTGACTTCTTCCTTGCCGATTTGAATCCTTTTTATGTCCCTTTCTTGTCTTATGGCTTCAGCTAAGACTTCAAGTACAATATTGAATAGAAGTGGTGAGAGTGGACAGCCTTGTCTAGTTCCTGATCAAAGTGGGAATGATTCCAATTGTTCCCCATTGAGCATAATCCTTGCTGTGGGCTTGTTGTATACAGCTTTTATTATATTGATAAAGGTTCCTTCCATTCCTACTGTCTCTAGCGTTTTGATCGTAAAACGCTGTTGGATCTTGTCAAAAGCTTTTTCTGCGTCTATCGAGAGTATCATGTGGTCTTGGACTTTGGACTGGTTTACATAATGAATTACATTTATTGATTTTCGTATGTTGAACCAACCTTGCGTGCCGGGGATGAAGCCTACTTGGTCCCTGTGAATGATCTTTTTGATATGTTTTTGAATCTGATTTGCTAAGACTTTGTTGAGAATCTTTGCGTCTGTGTTCATCAGGGAGATCGGCCTATAGTTTTCTTTTTTAAGTGAATCTTTATTAGGTTTTGGGATTAAGACGATATTAGCTTCATAGAAGGAATTTGGTAGTGTTCCTTCCTTTGCTATTTGATGGAACAGTTTAATAAGTATTGGTGTTATTGACTCCTTAAATGTCTGGTAGAATTCTGTGCTGAATCCATCTGGTCCAGGACATTTTTTGGTGGAAAGATTCGAGATTACTTCTTCAATTTCCTTATATGTTATAGGGCCATTTAAGTAATTCACAACTTCCTGATCCAATTTAGGTAAGATGTGTTTACTTAGAAATTCATCCATCTCTTGTGTGTTGTCAAACTTCACTGAGTATAAGTTTTTGAAATATGATGTTGTAAGTCTCTGGATTTCTTGGGTATCAGTAGTGATTACTCCATGTTCATTTCTAATTTTGATAATTTGGGTTTTCTCTCTCTTGCTTTTGGTTAATTTAGCTAGGGGTGTATCTATCTTATTGATTTTTTCAAAGAACCAGCTTTTTGAATGGTTGATTTTTTCTATCGTTTTCTTAGTCTCGATTTCAGATATTTCTCCCCTTATTTTGCTAATTTCCTCTCTTCTACTACTTTTGGGATCAGATTGCTCTAGTTTCTCTAAAGCCTTAAGCTGCATTGTTAAGTTATTTATTTCTGATGTTTCCATTTTTTTGATGTAGGCATTAAGAGCTATGAACTTACCTCTTAGGACAGCTTTCATTGTGTCCCAGAGATTTTGGTAAATTGTATTTTCGTTATCGTTCACTTTCAGGAAATCTTGAATTTCCTTTTTAATTTCTTCCTGAATCCAGTTCTCATTCAGCATCATAGTGTTAAGTTTTCAGGAGTTAGTGTATTTTCTCTTGTTTGTTGTGTTTTGGATGTCCAGCTTTAGGCCGTGATGGTCTGATAGGGCACAGGTTAGAATTTCAACTTTTTTGTACATGTGTAGATTCGTTTTGTGGCCCAATATGTGATCTATTTTGGAGAAAGTTCCGTGTGCTGCTGAGAAAAATGTGTATTCTTTGGTGCGTGGGTGAAAAGTTCGATAAAGATCTGTAAGGTCCATTTCTTTCAGGGTTTGATTAAGGTCCAAAGTGTCTCTGTTAAGCTTTTGACCTGTTGATCTATCCCATGTTGAGAGGGCGGTGTTGAAGTCCCCAAGAATTATTGTTTGGGGATTGATTTCTTGCTTTAGACGCTGTAGGGTTTTCTTAATGAATGTGGAGGGGCCCGTATTGGGTGCATAAATGTTCAGGATTGTGAAGTCTTCCTGGTGAATTGTACCTGTGACTAAAATGTAGTATCCATCTGTATCTCTTATGATTTTCTTTGGTTTGAAGTCCACTTTGTCTGAAAGCATAATTGCTACCCCTGCCTGTTTCCTGGTTCCATTAGCTTGTAAGATTTTGGACTAGCCTTTCATTCTCAGGATGTGCCTATCTTTTGTGGTGAGATGAGTTTCCTGAAGGCAGCAGATTGTTGGATTGTGGTTTTTAATCCAAGTTTGTAATCTGTGTCTCTTAATCGGCGAGTTAATACCATTGACATTTAATGTTATAATGGAGAAATTTTTTTTAATTCTGGACATTTTTTATGTTTAGTAGATTTTGTAAGCATGTTGTTTGATGTTTATGTTTTGGTGGTATTATACTTCCCTTCTGTCCTCCTGGATACGCTTGTTCTTTTCTTCAAGCTTGAGTATCAGTTCTAGGATTTTTTGAAGGCCTGGTTTGGTAGACATGTATCCCTTCAAGTTGTCTTTGTGCTGGAAAACTTTTCTTTCTCCCTCAATCATGACAGATAGTTTTGCCGGGTATATCAGTCTGGGTTGGCATTTTTGCTCATTTAATACTTGAAGTATGTCTCTCCAAGCTCTTCTTGCTTTTACTGTTTCCATTGAGTAGTCATTTGTTATTCTAATAGGTTTACCTTTAAAAGTGAGTTGCTTTCTTTCTCTTGAAGCTCTCAGCACCTTTTCTTTGTCTTGAATGTGTAGTGTTTTGACTATTATTTGCCGTGGCGATTTTCTATTTTGGTCATATCTGTTTGGAGTGCAAAATGCCTCTTGTATTTGGATAGGCCTCTCATTCTTTAATTGTGGGAAGTTTTCATTTATGATGAATTGAAATATTTCCTCCGGTGTGGTATTTTGGGATTCTTGTTCTGGTATTCCATGAATGCGCATGTTAGGCTTCTTCAGGGTGTCCCATATCTCTTGAATGTTCCTCTCCAGTATTTTTTTGGCTTTAACAATCTCTTCCATTGAGCTGGTTAATTCTCCCACTTTGTCTTCAAGATCTGAAATTCTATTTTCTGCCTCATTTGTTCTGCTGATAAGACTCTCTGTTGAGTTTTGGGTTGAAGATAACTTTTCTTTTAGTTCAATTTTAAACTCTGTCTGAGACTGTTTTAATTGCTCCATACCTATTTTTGTTTCTTGAACTGTTTTTCTCAACTCCTCCAAGTGCCTGTTGTGTTCCTGTTCAAAGTGGTTGATACAGTTGTTTAACTCTTCTCGGATTTCCTCTTTCATAGTATTAATCATGGTAAGGATCATACTCTGAAAGTCATTATTTTGGGTCTGGCTTCCATGGCTATTTTCTGTGGATTTGTTCTGGTCGGAATCCCTCATTTTGGGATTGATTCTTTTGGCAGGAGATTGGGCTTCTTGGGTTTTGTTTCTGGTGGATCTGCACTTTGACTTGTACATTGTTGTTTTGTTTTTTAGGACCTTTCAGTTTCTGTGTTTTTCACTGAATCGATGTAGTTAGTATTGTTACGCTTGCCAGTTATTACTAGTGCTTACCTTGGATTGGGTATGTTTGTGTATTGTTATTATTATTTCCTAGATGAGGCTACTAGGCTGTTAGTACGTCAGTTAAGTCAGGTTATGTTACCAGGGGGTGAATATTAGTTTGATAGTGCACTTTTATGATTTAGTTTCTTGGTGAAATGTGGGGGTGAGTGGTGTACTCCCTGGAGTTGTATGTTGTGGGGTGGCTGTATGAGAAAGTTGATCTACAGCATTGATACTTTAAAGGATCAGTAAGGTGAAAAGAAAAAGTTTACTTATCTTTGGGCTGGATGTGAAGAAACTCGCCCATGTGATATAATGATTGTAGTGGAGTCCAGATATATGGCCTGGGCTCCCTTTGTTCCTTAGAATTTTGCTTGAGTTTCCTTTGGGCTCTATTGAATTCTGAGTAGCAGTGTGTCTTCCGTGGACCACGTACGGAGGTCCCCGGTGGGCCAGAGAGGCAGAGGGTCTGATGTTGATGGCAGAATTCTTCACCTGGGACCTGGGAAGGTAGGCGCGGAGAGGGGCGGGGCCCCGGGGGCAAAGCCGGTGGCTGTGCAGCGTGGTGCTGCTGGCCAGACGGCTCCCGGGTGGGGGGGCGGGGGCTGGGCTGGGCTCTTTCGCTCCCTGGCTCAATGCAGAATTTTTCACCTGGGATCCAGGGGGTGGCTAGGCGCACAGGGGGCAGGATGTGAGGGGCTTGGGTCCCGGGCGGGGCCCAGGCTAAGCCGCAGTGAACCTGGGTGCTCGCGGGGCTCCGGGGTGGGTGGGGGCTGGGCTGTGCTCTCTCTCTCTTTCTCACTCACTCACCTGGGACGCGTCACTACAATGATTCGAAACATTGTTTAAGAACATTCTTTTAATAATCCCAACAATGTGAATGATTTGTTCTTACTAATTTCTATATTACTTTATATGTAATATACTACCCATTCCATGACCATAAGAAAACATGATCATTTCTTCTTTTTTCTTTAGCATATTTATATGTTGTGTATATAAGTGTGTGTGTGTGTGTGTGTGTGTGTATGTGTGTGTGTGCGTACGTTTCTCATAACATCACTTGGGAACTGATTCTTTCATTCCACTGTGTTGACTTTGAGAATTGAATATATGTTCTCAGGTTTAGTGGCAATAGCTTGCTAGCTCATAAATTATAATTTCTTTGATTTCTGAATCTTTTTTAAAATGCCCTTTTGTTATTTGTGTATAAATTATGCAACACATATAACTAGATAGATAGATAGATAGATAGATAGATAGATAGATAGATAGATAGACAGACAGACAGATAATAACACTTTGTTGCCTACAGGAATAATTTCTATGGGTTCTAATTTGCTAATTGGATTTATAGCAGTCTTTGAGCGTTACTTTTTAAATTAAGTATTGATCATATTTTATCCCCTATGCACTAAGTTTAGTTCTTATGACCACAAGTTCAAACTCAATTTAAAATGTAGCAGCCAACAACATCACTCATAATTTTGTGATTTTTAACTCAATTTTTTAGTAGTGAAATCTTTAGGTGCTCTGGACTTTTTTTACGTGCTATATACCTGCAACTCAAGGTATTAAATCATGTGATTTGAAAGCATAATGTTTCTCACCATCTTTGCACAGTTTTATAAATGCTAACAAGTGCTAACATCATAATTATTTTGTTTTTCTAAATTAACTTCCATTTTACGAGTGTTGTTAATGTTGTGAATGGAACTTTTCAACCCATTTCTAACTATTTTACTACTCAAATATAAAATTACTATTCATATTTCATAATTACCATTTCTCCATCTGTCTAACTAAACAATCTTGTGAGTGTTAATTATCACACTAATGTCTATTACTAAGGATAATTAACATATACATCTACAATCATTAGTACAGAAAGTACTAATAAAAATCCTAAATTCTGTAAACAATCATCCATATGTATTTTCATGTGTTATTTGAGATATTTTGTAGTAATTTGAAACTTTGTATGTGTCTAAGAAATAAATATAACAAAATAAAGATCAATATTATGGTCCAATTTCCTAGATACCAGATTTAGACAATTTCTGAGAAAGACTGACAAAGTCCAGATTGTTATACTATGGAAAGAATCTTTAAGATAATTATCACACTCCTACCCATCTAGAGTCCGTGAAGTCATTTCAGTTGTGCCTCCCTAGTACAAGTCAAGTAATTGACCAAGATGTGTCCATCTCTTCCATGAAAGAGACAAACACCATTATTAAGCTTCTCTAGCTATATTCTAAAAGAGCTTCCAATCAGAAGTGAATATGCCTTTGACCAGGACCTGTAAGAATGCTTGTTAAAATGTTCAAGGAGAAATCAGGCACAAAACAGAACTGGAAATGTGGACCTACCAGAAGCTTTAGTGTCAAAGTATGCCACCATGCCGAATCAGCTCCCTGCATCTTATCTGCCTATGCAGGTAATTATTCCATTCATCATGGTATGAGTTTTCCACCATCAATTAAATAAATCTGCTGTGGGTGTGCTCAATATTTACCTCAACTTTTAATTCTTGAGAGATTTGTTCAAAAGCTCTGCAGTCTTTGATTGCAGTTTTATGCCTGTTTCTAACTAACACAAAGAAAAGTTGAGTGAATAATATATTAAATGGATAAAAGCTGTGTACAAATTGCTCTCACCCTTGGAGAAGTCATGTCAAATATTCCATAGAAGCTGAGATGAGAAAGGAAAGCACCACGCTATCAATTCCGATTCTCCACTATTCACATTTCACTCACTAACAATTCCTTCACTCTTCCAGATTGTATCTTGCCAGAATGGTTGCAAAAATTCCCAAGGACGTGTCACTCATGGGCTACAAATACCAAAAATGAAGAAAAAAGTATGTAACAATCTTCTTGCTCAGTGTTTCTATTTGGGAAAGAATACTAGTCTTCAGACAGAGAGAAAAATCACTCAAATTACTTTTTCCTCTTCCTTCTATCCAATTGTTCTCCTACATATGACAGAGCTCAGAGCAGCAGTGAAAAAGTTACAGAACAGAAGATGGCAAAAAGATTGTGAAGCTAAGTATAAGTGGTGTTTAGTATATTTAACTTTGTAATGTAAATGTAAATGAGAAGATAAATTATCAGTTTAAAGTCACTGGTGCTTGATCCAACCTTGGAATTTTGTCCTGTCGTCTCATTTATTAGAGAATAATTATTCTGTAATATTTTATATTATGCAAATAAATTATATTCAGAGATTTTATCCAAACTGCATGTACTTTAGTATGACACAGGTAAAACTTCTGTGATCTTTAACACTTATAATTGACCCTTCAACAGTTGAGTAAAAAGTAAACAAGAAACATTATATTTTTATTTTAGGCTGAAACTCTGACAATGATGTAGAGGATGAATTAAGGGATGACAGTGTTAGAACATATGATAAAGTAACTCATAACTCAAGTAGCATTCATAAAGATGCAGATAGAAGACAAGAGACAAAAGATGTTGAGAATATAAGAATAATTGGCTACAAGAAAGAGGAAAAGAAAGAAAAAATTGAGATAATTCAGGACTCTGATATGAGTGAAAAAGTAGGCTTCAGTGTTTTCCTCTGAATCTGTAGCTTATCACTCTCCCACAAAAAATAAGTTAATGAGAAAGAACACCACCATCCTTCATCCAAACCTCTGAAAACAGCTTCTTAAACTTTCTCTACTCATGATCCTGTAGCCCAAGAAACTTTCATGCTACCCTAAGTATATAGCTATATAAAGTAGCATGCAAATTAAAGTTTTGCTGATAATAGTAAATAATAAAGAAATTCATCTTAAAACAATTATATGTATAATTTTACTACTTGGAAAATCTGTAAGAAAATTTGCATGCTAATGAAATGGATGTGCTGATTTATTTTATGTAATTAAATGAGGTATGAATAGAATGAATATTTCATTTCAAAGGCCATAGGGCATCTTCCTTGTTTCTCAGTCACTGCTATTGTGATTTTATAGCCATCAGTAAGAATTCTGCTTGCCATATATGTGCAGCACAACGTGGCAAAAGCAAAATTATTATGATAATCCCAGATTAACTGTTTCTTTTCTCATGAAATTAAGATCAGCCATCCACACTATTTTTTACTTTCAAAGTTTTTTTTTTAATTACAGATAACATGCTGCTAGAATTATTTGTCTGATTCCTGCGGTGGGGGGGGGTGGCTGGGTATTAAACCACAAGTTTCACCTGTACTTAGGCAAGTATTTCACTGAATTATACCCCAAACACAAAGGCTTATTTTAATTGAGGACATGGCATACAATCACCAAAATAAAATGTTTTGAAAATCTTTAGTAATCATAATTATATTCTGACTTTAAAGCTTAGAAGTCTGCACTAGAGAAATTCCCTGTATTGTTTGCTTTTTCCACTACTACTTTATTTTTTCAGGATTATCTATTTCAGTATGCTTTAGTGGACCATTGGGAACAGATTGAAGAACCCTGACCTTTAATATTTATTGGTTGGCAGACTTCGTATTAGCAAATAATAGGAAAAATTGTATCTGGATACATCTCTCTCACTTGCTGTGAGCGGAAAACAAAGATCACATTGATTTTGATTCCACTATGAACCACTGAAGTTACCACTTCAGCTGACATATATAACATTCCCACAGAGAAAAAAAAATATCTAGAAGAATTTTAAAAACAGTATTTTTCAGTCATGTAATGTGTAACCTGGATTTGAGCCTTTTGAAACATTGTATAACCAAATTATTTTCTATATCATCTAGAATCTTTCATACATTAAAAACTCTCTTTAATTTGTTACCACTGCTGACTTGAATTATTTTAAAGTCAGGAATCTTCAGAACATTGTATGTTACTATAAATTTTCTTTTTTTGGTAACACTAGAGATTGAACCCAGATCCTAGTGTATGCTAGGCAAGTGTTCTACCACTAGACTGCATCAGTCCTTTCACTACAATAAGCTGATATTTGTGCATCACACTAAATGACACATCTTTTTTTAAGAGAAGAAAATCTTTTTCTGTCCATCAGGGATCAAAAACTTAAGCAAGATATTGTGGAATATGACCAATCTGTCAGAGTAAAACTCTGGCTACAACACACTAAAGGAAACCACAGATACCAGTATTCTCATGATTCTACAAGTAGAAAAGATCCTTTAGCTACAGGGGTCCTTTTTCACTGGCCAATACCAGTACTATCCAGAACAGATGTCTAGTTAACCTGAAAAATCTAAATATGTCCATACTAACTCTACATTTCCAATGTAATAATTAGGTTTTTGTGGGAGGGGTCTAGCTATGTTGTAGGCTATATCCAAACCCTTGCTCCAGCAGTCCTGCTCTTGTCTCTTGTCCCTTGAGTAGAAGGGACAACAAGTCATGGACTAAGCTCAATCCACTAGTTTCTTACTAGTTTTAAGAAACCCCAAACTTCAGTCTTATATGACAAACTTTACCCCTGTATCTAATTACTTTACATACTATATACTGGTTTCACTAAGTAAGGAAGCCTATTTTCCTACACTTCTGAAACTCTGCACCTTTCTGATTATTATAGCCATAGCACTTACTTAACATACTTAGTTTGTCTTTTGTTTTCAAACATGCTTGAGTACAAATAGAATGAGAGTGTAGAGCGAGCATGTTCTGTTCTGTTCTAACAGTTTGAATGTCTTGTGGTCACCCCTGTTTATCTTCTTCCCATTTACAATAGAAGTAAGATAGTCTTTAATTAGAAAATAAAAATAATTCAAACATTAAGACCAAGCTATTGGATTAATTAACTATTGCTTTGTTATTGATAAAAACATATATAAAATTACTAGTAACAACATAACAATGAAGTTTCGATCATGCATTAGAATATTACCATTCTGCAATCAGTTATGGGCCTGCCACTATTGCCTGTACTTTAAACCAGACCTGGTTTAAACAAACATGCAGAGCTAAACCCTTTGGTTCAGAAAAAATGACCCACACTATTTTTTTAAATCAAGCATTCTAACAACACATTCCAAAGATAGACTAATTTGAAATTTATATAATTTGCTGTATTTTGTTCAATGTTTTATCCTTAGTCCACAGATTACAATCTCACTCTGCATAGTTTTTGGCTAAATCCTATTGACAAAATTCAAGAAATAATTAAGCAGAAAGTAGATCTACTCAGAAATATGTATTTTGTATATTGGCCTATGGGAGAGTAAAAATAAGATGATTCTTATACAATCTGTGGTTGATGAATACGTGCTTCAGAGTCAAACCGTTAGAGTTTAATTATTTACCATTTGTATAACTCTAAGCAAATTCTGTGATATCATTAATTTTACTTTATTCTCCTGGGTAGTAAGACCTTCCTGGCATGAAAGAGTATAGAACAAAACCCAGAACTCAGATGGTTAAATCAGGAGAATTAAGAGTTACAGGACACTTGGTCTGACACAGAGGCCTGAACCCCTACAAGCCAGAGGGAATCCTGGAACCCATAGAATCAGACATAAAGGTGGAAGGGAGTGAGATAGGTTGATGAGGGGAGGAGAGAGAGGAAGGGAAGAAAGGGAAGGAACAAGGGAAAAAGGAGAGGGGCAGAGATAATTACTCAATATGCTTGTAAAACTAGGAAAAAAATTTAAACTTTTTAAAAAGAGAGTTACAGTGCTTACTTGCAGTCCTTGATGGAGGCCTATTTTCTCTACTGTAACATGGTCACTTCTCTCCTTGTTTCTGGTGTGGCCCTCCAACCCCATCCCTCAATTACTGTAGGTAATACATAGATTTACTTATGAGTGTCTCAAGGTGGGCTGGGTGGGTTTGGTTAAGTTCACAAACATTCGTTCCTGATCATTTACAACTAAGGAGGTATGATCTCAACAGAAGGGGAGGGCATATAGTCTGGCAGATAAAAAGTAACCATTTTGCAAATGGGTGATTGACCCCTCCCTCACTGAAGTTTCCTACTTTTATTACATCTACCCTTGAATGTGCTCTTATAATAAGACTCCAGTTTAACAGCTTTTTGTCTCTGGCCAGGGGGTGACATACAGTGCCCAGAAGGATGGAGTGAAGGGCATTGCAGGAGCAGCAAAACTGCAAAAGAAAATCAACAAACCACAATCCAGAACTTCAGAGACTCTATATCAACCACCTAGAACTAGGCCAGCCTAATCTCTCCCCATCCTGAAGCTCAGGGACATTTGCAGAAGAGGGGGTGGTAAGAGTGTAAGAGCAAAAGGATGGGAGGAGCAATGATTTGCAAGATACTACACACAAGTTAGGGCCGAAGCAATCATAATTGGACTTTGCATGCCCTGCATAATGTCCAAACCACTATTGACCTCACAAAGTCTAGCATCTGCTAAAGGCACCAAGATCCTTGGAGGCAAGGGATTGACAGCCACAGTAGTGTTCCTATGCTTAAGGGGAACATGGGAAAGGGTTCAGGGAAATGCCACTGGGTCCTTGTACGTCATCGGAGAGGAGGACCCAGAGGAGAGTCAGGCATGCACAAGAAAGGACTCTCTGGGAATTGGGGCGGGAGGCACTTGGGGGTGGGGAGGGAGGGATGAGGGGAGGGGGAGTAGGGGGTTTGGGTTGGAGGAGAAGGGAGGGAGGGAACTGGTGTACCTATTAAGTTTGTATGAGCTGAAAGAATAATAAAAATGTATTAAAAATAAAAAAAAAGTTACAGGACATCCTGGAAACCCTGTATCGAAAATAAAAATGGCATCTCTCACACAGTTGGATAATTGAAATGAATCATGTCTATATACTTACTAATTCTATGCTGGATATATGGTAAGTATACAGTGAATATTGCAATTATTGTTGCTATCATTTTGTGATTCTGGGCTTCACGGGAATACTAAGATTAGATACAGGTTTTCAAAGTGTTCAGGATGTTGTTTATGATGATAGGAGAGGCGAGAGTGCCCGGCCAAAATAGGAAGTAAATTATACCAAATGATTTAATGGAATGGTAGTATTTTTTACAAAGGGTTGATAAAAGAATTAGAAAAGTGCCTGGACAGGTTAGGTACCAAAGGATGATTTTTATTCTTCCCTTTGTTAATTCAGAATAAAGGGGGGAAGGGAGAGAAAAGAGGAAGGGGTAAGGAGAGGAGTGAGGGTACCTACAAAAAATAAAATATTATTAAAAATAATAAAATAAAAAGATTAGAAGCCAAAAAAATAAGTTTATTTTTAGTGTTAGGTCTTAAAATGTTTGACAGTATTACTGGGTCTACTAGAAACTACATTCTTTGGCTTTGGGACATTCTTACCAAGAATTTAATGTTCTTTCCAATATATTCCTTCTCAGGAGATTTCTGTTCTCCTTCCTTGGATTCTCAGCACTATGTGGGAGTCAGTACCAAGTATTAATGAGATAACAGCAACTGTTTTGTTGCACCGGGCAACTGGAAACTTCAGGCAATGACTAGTGCAATAGAAAGCAGGACAACAATAGTAAAATACATAAAACATTTATGATCTTGATATTTTCATTGAACAACCGAAATAAGAAAACAAAAAAAAAGAGGTTAGAACAGTGAGTACAAATCCTGGGAAGACATATTTGTTGGGAGTTTGGCTAAGGCATAGACTACTGAGTTCATGAAACTTTCCTATATTACTTTCATACATATCTTCTGTTAAATTGTCACTGTAACTAAACATATGCATGAATGTGTGTGAGCGTGTATATGTGTGTGCCTATAAATGCCTGTGTTGGGGATAGGTATGGGGGAGGTAGCATGTGTCTGCCTGTGTGTATGAGAGTGGGAGGAAGGAGTGTATGTTTAGTGTGTGTGTGTGTGTGTGTGTGTGTGTGTGTGTGTGTGTGTCTGTATATGTAGTGAGGGGGCTTGCATTTAATCTTCCTTTGTTGTGACACAGTACTCATACTCAAGTACCAGGGAAAAAAAGAGGAAACTATTTGGTTTAGGATTGCAGAGGGGGTAGAGTGCATTTATGGCAGGAATTACATAGCAGAAGGCTGGGCTGGAGGCAGAGGCGGGAGGCCAGATCATGTCATCGCACCCATCATCAAAGCAACCTCAAGGCCCGCCTCCTGTGGCATGACTTCCTCCAACAAGTCTCCACCTCCAAAGCCTCCCAAACATCAACATGCCACAAACCTCCCAACATCAGCAACCTGCTTAAATATGCAAACACGTGAACCTGGTACATGGCCTCGGTACAGCTCGCATTCAAACCATGACGGTGGGCATGTTCCAAGAACATGAAATTAAAGTCATATTGCTATTTCAATGTACAAGAAAATTTAATTCCTTAAATTTTCTTTAACTAATTTGTTTCTCTTTAACCCCATTGATTGTTAAGTGTAAAAAGACAANTGCAGCCAACTCGTCATCTGCGTGCTGCTTCTCGCCTGACTCCCTGGGGTCTGAGTGTGACCCTGTCCTCGGCTTGCCCATTCGCCTTGCACCACGAGGCCCCGCCGGTTCCCCTCTTCTGCTGGCTGGCCCTGCGGGGATTCGGCAACATCTGACGCACCAACGTGGGGCAGTGCTGCCTTTGGTGTAGACGATACACCCATCCCGGTAAGGTTTTGAGCGGCTACTTTAGTTTTGTGTTTTCATTGCCTGAAGGTGAGCAGGTGGCCCCCTCTTCTTCCTCTTTCCCTGTTTGTCCTTAGGACATGGACACTCGCTCCTTTGATTTAGTGATGATCAAGGAGCCCCTCTTAAGGTTAGGAACCCAATCACTCGCTTGATTTGCTGATAATCAAGGAGCCCCAATTGCTTGTGTGATTGTTGGACCCACCCGGGATTTGACCCAGGGCATGGCCGAGCACATGGAACTAAAGATGGCGCTGAGGGCAAGGGTCTTGGGTGTAACCTGATCACTTCACAGAGAGCCCTAATTGGCTTTCAGGTATCTACCTGCCCCCTGTGCTGAGTGACATTGAATTTGACCATTAGCACCTGTAGGATGTCTTGACCTTGTGACACAATTGGATGCCCGTTTCATGTCTTGGTGGCCTTTGTCTATAAAAGTTCCTTTTCTCCTCCCCAATAAAGAGAGATCTGCTTCTGACAATCTCCCTGCCCCGTGCTAAGTCTCTAGGGATAGAGGTGGAGAGGTGGGGACGGCTGGAACATGTTTTCATCATAGCCAGCAGCTGTGTGTTTGAGTGAGTGAATGGATGCATGAGTGGGAACTGGTTCCCACAAGTGGCGACCACAAAGGGACACTTCTGAAATCGGACGAAGCTAAGCAGGCTTTGGGGTAAGTGAAAACTTGGGAAATATGGGGAATTCAACATGCAGGCTGGATCCAGTGCCATCAGCACTCAAGTCCATATTAAGGAGTCGTGGGTTTGACATTTCTGATCCAGGCATTGCCAGAGTGTGGAAATTGACTCTTGAGTTGGCTCCAGTGGGCTCGGGCCACCAACATATTTTCATGGGACATGTGGAATAAAATAGAAGGTCTAGCCAGAGAGCGAGAAAAAAATCATAATATACCGCCTTCTGTGGAATTTTATTCCACACTTTCTGCACTCAAGATGGCTTTCCTTCCCAATCCAATTCAGCCAGCACCAGAGCAAATGGTGCAGGTAGAGAGGGAGGGGCCAGAGCCATTCTGGAGCTTGGCTCCAGGGGGGTTGGAGCCAATAAGCTATCCTGGGTGCCCTGCAGGGGGCTCCGCTGATGAGCCACATGGGCCCAGGGTACAGGGGTACAGAGAAGCTGCTACATATAGGGATGCAAAATGGCGTGGGCCTGCTGAGCCGGGGCTGGGCGGGCATTCTGCCAGACCATGGCAGGGTGCAGGAAACCCTGGGGATGGTGGACATGCCTGCTGTTTAGAGAATGATAACCCATCACTGTGCGAACACAGAGAACATTACACAGAGTTGTGGGCTGCGACAGAGGCACACGGTACCAGTACTGAAGCCGCTACCAGCGGCAGTGGAGAGACTGCCGGAGGCTGCAGTGGGGCAACACGTGGTGATGTGGAATCATGCGGCCAGGAAGCCTTACACGGCTGCGACGAGGCTGCTGCACAGCCGGGGGTCAGAGATTCACAGAAGCGGACCGGCATGCTGGGACAAGCTGATGTCTGAGGGAGCAGAGCTTCCCATTTGGGAGGGCCATGAGGAACAGCTGCTTGGTGAGGAAGGGCGGGGCCTGCTCTGAGAGCCCGAAAAGGATGTAGGAATGTCGCTTGGGAAAGTGCTCTGCTCCCTTTATCAAAGGGAACAGGTTAAGAGCACTCTGAGAACAGGGAGTGGTCCCCTGTATCCGGATTTAACTCCGCTAGGGAGAAAAAGGGATGGAAAAGGATTAGAAGGAGACCCACCTCCATACACCATAACAAAAGTCTATCCTGACTACATTCGTGGGCACATTGGGCCCTGCCAGGCTAGAGCAGGGAACCCAGGGCTGGAGCCCACGAATGCTGAGGCATATCAAGTACAAGCTTATCCTGTTAACTTAAATCCAGGGGGCAATTGCCCTACAGTGTGGTATCCTTGGGAAGCAAAATATTTAAAAGAATTAAAGTGGGCTGTGGTAGAGGATGGTCCAAATTCTCCTTGGGTTGAGGCCCTCCTTCAAGATCTAGTTCATCAACCCTGTACTACTAAGGACTGGATGGATATGGCCAAAGCAGTGCTCCCCAGTCCCACATTCATTAAGTGGGCAACCTATTTAAGAAAGAATATGGGTTCAGCAGGCAGCCATGGAAGCCCTATACAAAGACCAAGTCCGCTTGATAGGTTTAGTGGCATGGAAAAAGCTAGATGAAGGTCCTTCTGAAACACCTTTAGCAGGCATTATACAAAAACCGGGTGAGACCCTCCCCGAGTTCATTGTCTGGGTGGAAAAAAGCCTCCTTAATATACTTCCCCTGGGCACCATAAGGGAACAATTTGCTAAATTGCTGGTATGGAAAGGAATGAATGGGGACCACAGAATAGCGTGTGCAGGTCTTAAGGAGAGATCTGTGGACACCTGGAATATTGCTTCACAGGATGTGGAGAATCAAATACACCAGAGTCAGACACTCGCTGAGGCCCTGGAGACACAGACTAAGGCACTGGCTGACTCTGAGCCTACAGGGCCAAGAGGGGAGGGGAAACAATGGAGTTTGTTTTCATAGTGGCCAGGTGGGGCATTTCAAGAGGGAGTGTCCCCAGGGCGGGGAAGAGAAGCCAAGGGAGGTAGGAGGGGCTAAGACCCCCTACAACTCCATGCCTTAAGTGCCCTAGAGGACTTCATTTGAGAAGAGACTGTAGATTGAAATTCGATCAAGAGGACAAGCCATTGTTAAAAGAAATCACCAATATTTAAAGGCCCAATTACAAAAACAAAAAGGGGGAGTAAGCCCGCACCAACAGCTGGGGTTGGCATTATTTACCATCAATGTTTTAAATTTTAAATTTTATAAAAGGACAACTTAAATTGAGATTCCCAAAGACACTGGGAAGCCTATCCACCTAACTTTTCGTCAGGAAACTCTCCACGGTGTGCTCAAGGAAGATGTTAACTGTGATCCTTATAGGCCTAATTGATATCTTGCCCGAATGGAGTCGATCTGACTCTGACCTAACTTCTAGAAAAATTGTTCTTTTAATAACTATATCGCTTAAGTGTTTTTTCAGCACATCTCTCAGCAGCACTCCATCATTGAGACCACACTAAAGGCGCCTATGGCCTTTGAACATCCCTGCCATGCCCCCAAAAAGTCACCTGCTGCCATGCCTGGTGCTGATGCCAACCTGTCTTCTCTGCCATATGCATGACGCCACCCCAGTGGAAAAATCTCTCTGGTCTACTTAACTTGTCAAGTGCAGTACATGTCCAATGTGCGATACAAGCCTTTAAGTTCGGCTCAAACCCCCAAGGTTGATAAAGCCAACTTCATACAGAGGACTGGTAGCCAGAGACAGACAAGTGGAAGCCCGGCCGTGGATCACTGTAAGACAGGACTTGTAGTATTATACCTGGAGACTACAAGATTCCATGATGAGTCAGACCACGGTGGGAGGTTTTTCACGCCTAAGACAGGCACAGTCACTCAAGACAATTTGGTCTGCTCTGTCGCAGGTAGCCTCCTGGACCGTCTCATACAAAAACAAAAGGGGGAGATGTTGGGCCCGCCCACGATTTGCCCCAGGGCATGGCCGAGTACATGGGACTAAAGATGGCACTGAGTGCAAGGGTCTTGGGCGTAACCTGATCACTTCACAGAGAGCCCTAATTGGCTTTCAGGTATCTACCTGCCCCCTGTACTGAGTGACATTGAACTTGACCATTAGCACCTGTAGGATGTCTTGACCTTGTGATACAATTGGATGCCTGTTTCGCGCCTTGGTGGCCTTTGTCTATAAAAGTTCCTTTTCTCCCCCCCAATAAAGAGAGATCTGCTTCTGACAATCTCCCAGTCCTGTGCTGAGTCTCTGGGGGTAGAGATGGAGGTGGGGATGCTGGAACATCTTTCATCACAGCCAGCAGCTGTGTGTGTGAGTGAGTGAATGAGTGCGTGAGTGGGAACCGGTTCCCACATTTGATTTCCCCATGATCAAAGAACCCTTCTAAATTAAGGCTTTTCCCAGCGAGTTCACATGAGAAATTGATCCCCTCAGAACTCGAAGCCCAGGTTTGATTATATTGAATCAGCCTGATGGGGGTATAGGGCCCCGGGGAGTATCAAACTCCTGAAATCCCTCACTAAGCACAGGACGCTTAGATCCAGAACACCTCTGCATATGTCCTGTACTAGGTCTCTCTTTGGACGTCGGTTACCCCTTTAGGAGTTGTTTTCTCTTTCACCTTGGTTCTAGTCATTGCTTTTTATTTTCTGTGCTTTTGCCTTGTTCCTTCGTTTCCTAGTCATCTCTGCTCCATTAGGGAACCTTTCCTCTCCATCATGGGTACCGTCCCATCAGAAGACACCCCACCTCTACTTAAGGCTCTACTAGACTTACATAGGATCAAAGTGACTCTAAAGAAAATTAGAAGATTTTTGGGAGGAATCTTTAATCTTAGCTCTGGGACCCACAGATTAGGATGGGAGTGCTTTTCCTGGCCCGTAAGAGGAAAGTTCAAGAAGGCTATATGCCTCCCGACCCACTTCATTCCCATCCTCCTAGGCATTGTAACAAGCCATAAAGGATCCTCCATTGAGGAAGCGATTAGTTGTTACACTGTATCTTGTGGAGAGAACCCAAAATTAGTCCTTTGTTCTTCCTCTGGATCCTTCCCCTCCTCGTTCCTGGTTGAAGACTCTGCAGAGGGCTCACAGGTCCGTGGGGGGGACATTCTACCCCCTGCTGACATCCCCTTCCCTCCTCCTCTTCTTCCTGTAACTCTTGACTCACCCTCTTTCCTGAATGTATTTTTTGCTTCAGATGATACTGATCTTCTAATATGTGTCTTAAGTCTCTCGCAGACTAGAGGCCTCAAGGTTAAGGCTGCTGGCCTAGAGGAATTTCAGAATAAGGCTATGGTTTTAGCACCTTGGGTCCCCCCAGAGAAACTGTGGGAATGGACTATGGATGAGGATGCTTTTCCTTGCTAGATATTTTTCATAATGAAGCTAAGCTGCCGGAGACTTAACTAACATGAGGTCTTGTTTTAAATAGGGTTATCCTAAATGTTAATCTGCCTTTGATAAAGCTTTCAAGGGTAATTTTAAGACAGTTGCTGGTAAATTATACAGTTGTCGGTAAAATGTTGTTTATGAGCTTGTATGTTTATATGTTCTGTGTTTACATGTTGTGTGTCGTGTGTCTGTGGCCACTTCAATTTTTTCTCATTTGTATTGTGCGCTAATATTATAATTTTGGCGTACCATTTTTAAATATATGTATGCATACTTAAATATAAGAACAAATAATTTTGGTAACATCTAAGGCCTTAGCTACTTATGTTTTATATCTATCACAATTTGTTTTTCTAATAGATTGTAAGTTTTCTTTCATACAAGTTTTTTACAGGTTTTGTCATATATTCCCAAAATAACGAAGCTTGCTTTCCAGGTCCTCAGGGCATCCATTCAGGCCTCGGATATTCCTAAGATCACCAATGGCCCGTTGTAAGCCTGGCTGTCCTCTATTGAAGGTATGACTCACTAATTTATAATTGTTAGGTTCTGATTTATGTCTCCCCAGCTATTCTGGATTGTTTCTCCATGTGCCTTGGCTACAGCCTCTCCGCCTGCCCTGCACAGCCCCTCTGCCTGCTCCTGTCCTGACAAAACCTTTTCTCTGCCACTGCTTGAGTTCCCCTTTGGGACTATGATTCCTTTCTCTGCGATGGTCTCATGACTAGTAGTCAGTGACGGGTAAGGCTCCACACGAGGGTGGTGACCAACCTAAGACAGGCACAGTCGCCTATATTCCACGCAGCTGAAGAGGCTCAGGGTTGCTCCAGCTATCATGATTCCCACTGAAAAAAAATTATAAATAAAAGGATGAAAATGTGGCACTACTGATTCAGGGAGGCCCTCACCTGGGCTCCCGAATCCAGGAGGTCTGGCTATAGATAAGCCTGGAAAGGAACCATAAAGGCAGAGGGATGGAAAACCAATGGGTGGAGGAATGAACAGCCAATGGAAAGGAGGGATGAACAACCAATAAGAAGCGGTCATATAACCTGGACACCTGGTAAACAGCTGAATGATTGTGGCTGCTCCCCCTCCCCCAAGCAGAGGGGTGGCCACACCTGATTGGACCCCAACCCTATGTAAGCCCAAACACTTCCTGAGTAAAGCTGAGTCTGCAGCCAACTCGTCATCTGCGTGGTGCTTCTCACCTGACTCCCGGGGTCTGAGTGGTAACCCTGTCCTCGGCTTACCCATTCGCCTTGGACCCACGAGGTCCCGCTGTTTACCCTCTTTGCCGCTGGCTGGCCCTGCGGGGTATTCAGCAACACACTGCAAGCTCTCTATGACCAACATGAAGTATGACCTCTGTTAGCTCTGTACCGCCACTATGAACACTCTATGATCACTAGAAGAAATGAGCAGTATAAGCTTTCTATGACCTCTATGATCTGTGACAGCAGTGAACTCTCTATTACAACAGTGAGCTTTCTATGACCCCTGTAATCTCTCTATGAACCCTGTGGTCTGTCTATGACCATATGAGTTATGGCTACTGCGAGTTTTCTATGACCAGTGGGACCTCCCTATGTTCACTGTGAGCTCTCTATGATCACTGTTACTTCACTAAGACCATTGTGAGCTCTCTATGACCACTGTGAGAGCTCTATGGTCACTTTGAGCTGTCTTTGAGCCCTATGATCTATGACCCATGTGAGCTCTCTGTACAAACAGTGAGCTCCCTATGACCACTATGACCTAAGGCCACACTGAGCTCTCTATGACAACTCCGCAGTATGGACACTGTGAGCTCTATGTGAACACATTGAAATCTATGACCAGTATGGACCTATAACTCTCTGAACTCTCTATGACTAACATGAAGTCTGACCATTGTTAGCTCTCTATGCCCACTATGAACACTTTATGACCACTAGGAGCAATGAGCAGTACAGGCTCTCTATGAATTCTGTAAGCTATGACAACTGGGAACTATCTATGACAATAGTGATCTCTCTATGACCACATTTGAACTCTCTATGAACACTGTGAGTTCTCCACTGACCCGTGTGAGCTCTCTGTGACCACTGTGAGCTTGCTATGACCACTATGAGCTATAAGCACTATGAGCTGTCTATGACTACTGTGAGTTATGACTACTGTGAGATTTCTATGATGAATGGGAGCAATCTATGTCCACTGTGACCTCTCTATGATCACTGTTACTTCGACATGACCACTGTGAGCTCTCTATGACCCTTTTGAGCTCTCTGAAACCACTATGTGCTATGAGCACTGTGAGCTCTCTGACTACCATGATATAAGAACACTATGAAGCTCTCTATGAGCACTATGAACTTGGACCAGTGTGAGCTCTCTATGACCACTGTGAACTCTGTATGACCATTGTGAGATATGACCACTATGAGCATTCTATGATCATGGTGATCTCTGAAAAAACTGTGAGCCCTCTTTGACTACCATGAGCTATGACCACTGTGAACTGTCCATGACCACTATGAGCTATGATCACCGTGAGCCCTCTATGACCTCTATGAGCTCCCTATGACCACTATAAGCCATGACCACTATGAGCTCTCTATGATGATTGTGAGTTACGACCATTGTGTGCTCTCTATTGCCACTAGGAGCTATGACCACTATGAGCTCTCTATAACCTCTGTAAGCTATCAACACTTTGAGATCTCTGTAACCACTATGAGCTCTCTATTTCCACTATGAGCTGACAACTGTGAGCTCTCTATGACCACTGTGACCTATGACCACTGTGAGCCCTTTATGACCATTGTGAGGACTCTAGGCCAACTATGAGCTATCAACAGTGTGAGCTCTCTCTGGCCACTGTGAGTTCTTTCTAACTACAATGAGTTATGACCACTGTGATCTCTTTAGTTCCATGATGAGCTATGACCAATGTGGGCTTTGTATGATCACTGTGAGCTCTCTATTACCAATATATGCAATGACCACTGTATGTTAGACAAATTAGCTATGATAAATGTGAGTTCCCCATGACTTCTGGGAGTCCTCTATGACCACTATGAACTATGATCATGGTGACCTCCCTATGACAACATTGAGCAGTCTAATGCCAGTATGAGATATTACCACAGTGTGAACTTTTTTTTCATTATGAGCTCTCTATGGCCAGTGTGAGCTGTGACCACTATGAGCTCTCTATGACCACTGTGAGCTCTCTGTGCCCCCTTTGAGTTATGACTACTGTGATATCTTTAGGAACACTATGAACCATGACCACTGTGCACTCTTGATGACCCCTGAGAGCAATATGAGCTCTCAATGACCCCTTTGAGCTGTGGGCACTATGCACTCTCTATGATAATTGTGAGCAGTCTATGACCACTCTGAGCTCTGAATGACCACTGTGAGCTATGACCACTGTGTGGCCTCTATGACCACTAAGAGCTATGATGACTGTGAGCTCTTATTGTCTGTTATGAGCTCTCTATGTCCAATGTAATCTATAATTTATGACCTCTGTGAGTAATGACCATTGTGAAAACTCGAAACCAACTATGAGATATCAACATTGTGAGCTCTCTATGACCACTATGAGCTCTTTATGACCGCTGTGAACTATGACCAGCATGAGCCCTCTATGGCAACTATAAGCTATGACCTCTGTGAGCTCAATATGGCCACTATGAGCTATGACTACTATGAACTCTCTTTGACCACTGTGAGCTCTCTATGACCACTATGAGCTACAACCACTGTGAGCTCTGTATCACAACTGAAGCTCTCTATGGCCAGTATAAGGTCTCTACGACCATTATGAGCTGTGACCACACTGTGACATCTTCATGATCATTGTGTGCTCTCTATGACCAATGTGAGCTATTAACTCTGTGAGCTCTCTATGTCCATTGTGAGCTATGACCACTGTGAGCTCTCAATTTTCCTCTGTGTGCTATGAGCACTATGAGTTGTCTATACTAACTGTGAGCTCCCGATTAGCATTCACTATGAGCTCTCTAAACCACTCGAAGCTTGTGTGACCTCTATGACCACTATGAACTATGACTATTGTGAGCTCTTATTGTCCATTATGAACTCTCTATGATCACTGTGAGGTATGACTACTGTGAGGTCTCTAAGACAACTGTGAGCTCTTTATGACCCTTATGAGTTATAAACACTGTGAGCTCTCTTTGACTATGGTGAGCTCTCTGTGAGTGTTATCATCTATGACCACTGTGAGCTCTATATGATCACTATGAGCTATGACACTGTGAGCTCTTTATGCCAAGTATTATCTATGACTACCGTAAGCTCTCTATGACCATTATGACTCCCTATGGCTACTATGAACTATAGCAACTGTGAGCTCTCTATGAGCATTATCCTATGACTGCTGTAAGTTCTCTTTTACCACTATGAGTTGTCTATGACCACTGTGAGCACTCTATAAATACTATGATGTATGACCACAGTTAACTCTTTATCACCACTAATAACTATGACCATTGTGAGCATGCTATGATGATTATGAGTTCTCCATGACCACTGTGAGTAACGACCACTGTGAGTTTTCTATGATCACAATGAGCTATGACCACTGACAGCTCTGTATAACCACTTGGAGCTCTCTATGGTCACTCTAAAGTCTCTATGACCACTATGAGATATGACCACTGTGAGCACTCTATGTCTTCTGTGTGCTCTGTATGATCACTGTGAGCTTTGAGCACTGTGAGTTATCTATAATCATTGTGAGGTATGACCACTGTGAGCTCTCAATTACCTATGTGAGCTATGAGCACTGTGAGTTCTCCATGACCACTCTGAGCTCTCTATGACTGTTCACTATGAGTTCACTATGACCACTGTGAGCTCTTTATATTCACTATGAGCTATGACCAATGAGAGTTCTCAATGGCCACTATTTGCTGCCTATGATCCTTATGATCTCTGTGAACCTATCAGCAATCTAAGACTTCTGAGATATGACCACTGTCAGCTCTATATGAAAACTGTGAGCCTCTCTCTCTGTGACCACTATTACCTCTCTATGATCACTGTGAGCTCTCTATGGGCATTGTGACCTATGACGACTGTGAGCATTCCAAAGCCCCTAAGAACTATAACCACTGTGAGCTGTTCATGACTGTTATGAGCTTTGAGCACTGCAAGCTGTCTATGTTCATTATGAGCTCTCTATGTCCAATGTGATCTATAACCAAAATGAGTACTCTATGACCATTATAAACTGTACCTGACCCATGTGAGCTTTGACCACTGAAAGCTATCTATGATCACTATGTGCATAATGTCTGTGAGCTATTAGAACTATGCATACTCTATCATAACTCTGAGCTTTCTATGACCACTGTATGCTTTCTATGACCACTGTGAATTATGACCACTGTGAGCTTTCTAGAACCACCATGATCTGTGACCACTGTGAGCAATCTTTGACCAATGTGAGCTATCTATGAAATATGACGACTGTGAGCTCTCATTGTCCACTAGGTGTTGTGACCACTATGAGCTATGACAACTGTGAGCTCTGTATGACAATTGTGAGCTTCTATGACCACTGGGACCTCTCTATGACCACTTTGAGCTCTCTTTGACCACTATCAGCAAGGACAAGAGTGAGCACTCTAAAACAATATGACCTCTATGATCACTGTGAGCTATGAACACTATGACCTATGACCACTGTGAGTTCGCTATGACCATTGTGAGCAATGACATCTATGAGCTCTCAATGACATCTATGAATTATGAGCATTATGTGATCTCTCTATGACCACTGTAATCTCTCTATGACAACTGTGACCTATGACCACTGTGTGATTTCTATGTACACTATGAGCTATGACTACTGTGAGCTCTTCTTCTCCACTATGAGCCCTCTATGACCACTGTGACCTGTGACTACTGTGAGATTCTATGAACAGTTTGATCTGTGACCACTATGGGCTCTCTATGACCATTGTCAACTCCCTATGACCAGTCTGAACTATATGAGCACTATGAAATATGCTTTCTATGACTACTATGAGTTATGACCACTGTGAGCTCTCTGACAACTGTGAGCTCTCTGAGCCTTTTATGAGCTCTTCATGACCACTATGACTTCTGTATGTCCACTATGAGGTCTCAATGACCATTATGAGCACTGTATTACAATTATGATCTATGACCTTTGTGAGCTCTCTATGACAACTATGAGCTACGACAACTGTGAAACCTCTATGACCACTATGAACTATTGTTTCCGAATCCCTGCTGGGCCAGCCAGGGAGAAGAGGGTAAACGGCAGGGGCCTCATGGGCTCAAAGAGAATGGGTGAGCCAGCAATGGGGTCACCACCCAGATTCCAGGAGTCAGGCAAGAAGCAGCAGGCAGAGGACGAGTTGGCTGCAGACTCAGCTTTATTCAGGAAGTGTTTGGGCTTATATAGAGTCAGGGTATAATCAGGTGTTGCCATCCCTCTGCTCAAGGGGGATGGCAATCATGTAGCCACCAATCATTTAGCTGTTTATTAGGTGTCCAGGTCAGATGGCTGCTTCTCATTGGTTGTTCATCTCTCCTTCCCATTGGTTGTCCATCCCTCCATCTGTATGATTCCTCTATTGGGACATATCTGGGGCATGTCCAAATTTGTACAGACTTGTCTGTAGCCAGACCTCCTGGATTTGGGAACCTGGGCTAGGGCCTCCTTTAACTGATAGTGCCACATTTTTACCCTTTTATTTATTTATAAATATTTTAGTGGGTACCATGATAACTGGGGCAACCCCTAGCCTCTTTGCTGCGTGGAATGCAAGTGGCTGTGCCTGTCTTAGATTGGGCACCACCTTCGTGTGGAGTCTTACCCATCATTTACTACCAGTCATGAGACCATCGCAGAGAAGGAATCATGGTCCCAAAGGGGAACTCAAGCAGTGGGAGAAACAGCACGTTTTCATCAGGGCAAGAGCAGGCTGAGAGACTGTAGGCGGGGCAGGTGGAGAAATGATACAGAAGAGCTGCAGAGACATAAATCAGAACCTAACAATTATAAATTAGTAAGGCACAGCTTCAATGGAGGATAGCCAGGGTTACAATGGGCATTTGGTGGCCTTTAGGAATGTAGGAGGCCTCAATGGATGCTCTGAGGACCTGGAAAACAAGCTTTGTTACTTTGGGGATATATGAAAAACCTGTAAGAAAACTTGTATGAAAGAAAACTTACAATCTATTAGAAAAACAATTGTGATCGATATAAAACATAAGTACTTAAGGCCTTAGATGTTACCAAAATTATTTGTCCTTATATTTAAGTATGCATACATGTATTTAAAAATGGCATGCCAAAATTTTTATATTAGTGTGCAACAGAAGTGAAAAAAATTGAAGTGGCCACAGACACAAGACATACAACATGAAAACACAGAACATATAAACACACAAGCACATGAACAACATTTTACTGGCAACTGTACAAGACAGCAACTGTCTTAATATTACCCTTGAAAGATTTATCAAAGGTGGGTTAACATTTAGGAAAACCTTATTTAAAACAAGACCTCATATTAGTTAAGTCTGGCAGCTTAGCTTAATTATTAAAAATATTTAGCAAGGAAAAGCATCCTCATCTATGGGTCTGGTTCCCACATTTTCTCTGGGAGGAACCAAAGTGCTAAAATTGTAGCCTCATTCCAAAATTCCTCCAGGCCAACAGTCTTAACCTTGAGGCCTCTAGTCTGTAGGAGAGATTTTAAGACACGTATTGGGAGACTGGTATCGTCTGAAGCAGAAAATACAGCCAGGAAAGAGGGGGAGTCAAGAGCTACAAGAAAAAGAAGAGGAAGGAAGAGATGTCAGCAGAGAGTGGATTTGCGCCCCCCCCATGGACCTATGAGCCTTCTGCAGAGTCCTTGACCTCAGAAGGGGAGGGGAAGTATCCGGAGGAAGAACAAAGGGATATTTTGGGTTCTCTCCATAAGTTTCATTGTAGCAACTAATCACTTCCTCAGTGGAGGATCCTTTAAGGCTGTTATGATGCTGAGGAGGATGGGAACGAAGATGATGGGAGGCATATGGCCTTCCTGGATTTCCCTCTTATGGGCCATAAAGAGAACTTCTATCTGGATCTGTGGCTCCCAGACATTTTTTGGGGGGAAAATCCAAGGAGCTATGATAAAGTTTCCTTCCAAAAATCTTCTAAATCTTTTGGTTTCACTTTGATCCTATGTAAGCATAGTAGAGCCTTAAGAACAGTCAGCTACAGTGCCTTCTGATGGGGTGGTAAGTTATCTATTATGGAAAGGAAAGGTCCCCTAATGGAGCAGAGATGACTAGGAAGCAGGTAGACAAGATGAAAAAGCGCAGAAAATAAAAAGCAACAACTAGAACCAAGATGAAAGTGAAAACAACTCCTAAAAGGGTAACCAACATCAAGGTAAGACAAAGTGCAGGACATATGCATAGGTGTTTTGGATCTAAGCATCCTGTGCTTAGTGAAGGACTTCAGGTGTTTGTTTCTCCCCTGGGTTGTATGGCCCTGATCAGGCCAATTCAATATAGTCAAACCTGGGCTCCGAGTTCTGAGGGGACCAATTTCTCATGTGAACTCACCGGGAAAAGGTTTGGTTTAGAGGGGCTCGTTGATCATGGGGAAATCAAATGAGCGATTGTATTCCTAACCTAGCTGTTTACTAGTTGTCCAGGTTAGATGTCTACTTGCCATTAGTTGTTTATCCCTCCTTCCCATTGGTTGTCCATCCCTCCATCTGTATGATTCCTCTATTGGGACATGCCTGGGGCATGTCTGAACTTATTCAGGCTTGTCTGTAGCCAGACCTCCTGGACTTGGGAGGCTGAGCTAGAGCCTCCCTGAATTGATAGTGCCACAAGCTATGACGACTTTTAGGTCTCTGTAACCATTATGACTTCTCAATGACCTCTGTGAGTTATGAGCACTATGAGTTTTCTATGACACCTTTGAGCTCTTTGTGACTATTATGAGTTGTCCATGACCACTGTGAGCTCTCTGTGAGCAATATGACTTATGTCCACAGTGAGTGCCTCTGAGCACTATGAGCTATGACTACTTTTATGTCTTTATGACCACTATGACCTGTGACCGCTGTGAGTTCTCTATGTCCATTATGAGCTCTCTATGACCACTATGAGCTATGAATACTGTGAGCTCTTCCTGACCACTATGAGCTTTGACCCCTGTCATCTCTCTATGACCACTATGAGCAATAATCATTAAGAGCACTCAATGGCGTCTGTGAGGTTTTAGAACTAGGCACATTCTGTGACAACTGTGAGTTCTCTATCACCACTGTGAGTGTTCTATGGCCACTGTGAACTATGACCACTGTGCGCTCATTCTGACCACTAGGTGCTATGACTACAGTGAACTCTTGTCAATTATGAGCTCTCTATGATTACTGTGAGCTGTGACCACAGTGAGATCTCTATTACCAGTATAATCTATAACCACTGTGAACTCTCTATGACCTTTAAAAAACTCTCTGTCAAGTAGTAGCTGTGAACATTGTGAGCTTTCTGTGAGTGCTATGAATTATGACCACTGTGATCTTTTATCACCACTTTCAGCTATGACAACTGTGAGCTCTCTATGTCTACTATAATCTCTGTCTGACAAATATGAGGTATAACCACTGTGAGCTCCCTATGACCACTATGATTTATGACCACTGTTAGCTCTCAATTTTGAGCTCTCAAGGATTATTATGAGTGGTTATGATAACTGTGACCTATGACCACTATGAGCTCACTATGACCGCGTTGAGTTAGGACCACTATGCCTCTCAATGGTTTCTGTGAACTATGACCACTATGAGCTCTGTATGAAACTGTAATCTATAATCACTGTGTCCTCCTATGACAACTATGAGCTATAACCACTGTGATCTCTCTATGCCCACTATAATCTATAACCACTATGATCTTTCTTAGAGCACTATGAGCTCTCTATGACAACTATGATCAAAGAACAGTGTGAGTTCTCTATGTCCACTATGAGCTATGACCATTATGAACTGTAAATGATCTCTGTGAACTATGACCACTGGTAGCTCACTATGAAAACTGTGATTTTTCTATGACCACTATGACCTGTTTATGACCACTTGAGCTCTCTATATGAGCACTAGATTTATGACAACTGTGAGCTATCTATGACCACTATGAGCTCTGACCACTGTGAAGTCTTTATGTCTTGTATGAGCTAGGACCATTATGAGCTCTCTATGTCCATTTTGAGCTCTCTATGTCCACTGAGAGTTAGGACTACTGTGGGCTCTCTATGACTCCTGTACCTCTCTATGAGCAATGCGATCTATGACCAATGTAAGCTCTCTATGACTGCTATGAGCTATAACCACTGTGACGTCTTTATGTCCATTATGATCTATGAACACTGTGAGCTCTCAATGATGACTGCAAGCTCTTTATGACCATTATGAACTATACCATTGTGAACTCCCTATTTCTTCTAATATCTATGACCAATGTGAGCTCTCACTGTGCATTATGTGCTGTCTATGACCATTCTGAGCTCTCTACTACCATTAATATCTGTTACCACTGTGTGATCTCTGTGGTATTTTATTGTCCATTATGAACTCTCTATTACCACTATGAGTTGTGACCACTTTGAGCTCTGCATGACCACTATGAACTATGAACTTTATGATTTCTCTGTGAGCACTATGAGCTCTGTATGTGCACTATGAGCTATGACCACTATGAACTCTCTATGAGAACCATGAGTTATGACCCCTGTGAGCTCTCTATGTCCATGATGACCTATGATTCCTGTGAGCTCTCTATGGTCTCTATGACCTCTTTATGATGAATGTGAGTTATGAACACTGTGATCTCTTCATCACCATGATCAGTTATGACCATTTTGTGCATCTATGGCGATTTTGACAACTCTATGACCACTATGAGCTTTAACCACTGTGAGCTCCCTATGACCACTGTGAGCTCTCTTTGAGCATTTTATACTCGCTATGACCATTGTGATCGCTCTATGACCACTATGAGCTATGACCACTGTGAGCTGTTTATTACTTCTATGAGCTATGAGCACTGTGAACTCTCAATTTCCATCATTAGTTTCCTATGATCACTGTGATGTATGATCACTATGAGCTCTATATGTCCACTCTGTGCTCTCTATGAGTCCTGTGAGCTATGATCACTGTGAGCTCTCTGTGATCACTGTGAGCAATGACCACTAAGATTTCTCAATGATCTCTGTGAACTACGAGCACTATGTGCACTGCATGAAAGCTGAGTGCTCTCTATGACCATTGTGAGCTCTAAATATCCACTGTGTGCTCTATGATCACTGTGAGCAATGACCACTAAGATTTCTCAATGATCTCTGTAAGCTATGAGTACTATGTGCACTGTGTGAAAACTGAATGCTCTCTATGACCATTGTGAGTTCTAAATATCTGCTGTGTGCTGTGTTCACTATGATCTCTATGACCACTGTGGGTTATGACCATTATGAGCTCCTTGTGACCACTATGAGCTATGACCACTGTGAGTTCTCTATGTCCATTTTGAGCTATCTATAGCCCTCGTGAGGCATTACCACTGTAAGCTGTCTATGACCATTATGAGCTATGGCCACTGTGAGTGCTCTATGAACACTGTGAGCTTTATATGACTACTGAGTTATGATAACTGTGGGACCTCTTTGACTACTATGAGCTATAACTACTGTGAGCTCTTTATGACCACTATGAACTATGACCACTCTATCTCCTTTATGAGCAATCTATGACTACTGTGAGCTGTGACAACTATGAACTTTCTATGACCACTATGAGCTATGACTTCTGTTGGCACCATATGACTACTATGAACTATGACCATCATTAACTCTCTGTCACCACTATAGGATATGACCTCTCTATGATGATTATGAGTTCTCTCTGACCACTGAGAGCTTTGAACACTGTGAACTATCTATGACTACTTTGAGCTTCATGACCACTGTGAAATATGTAGGACCACTGTGACCTCTCCATGAAGACAATGATCTATGACCACTGTGAGCTCTCTATGACCACTATGATCTTTGTCCACTGTGAGCTCTGCATAACCACTATAAGCTATGACCACTGTGAACTTTTTATGTCCATTGTGAGTTCTTTATAACCATTGTGAGCTATGACCACTGTGAACTCTCTGTCACCACGATGAGCTCTCTATGTCCACTATAAGCTATGGCCACTGTGAGCCCTCTATAACCACTATGAACTTTCTATGGCCACTATACGCTGTCTATGTAGACTATGAGCTATGATTACTGTGAGCACTCTATAAGGACTATGATCTATGACCAGTGTGAGCTCTCTATCACCACTGTGACCTATGAATATTTTGAGCTATCTATGATATTGTGATTTCTCTATGATCACTGTGAACTATAATCACTTTGAGCTCTCTATAACCACTATGAGTTATGACCCCTATGTCATCTCTATAACTATTATGAGCTATGATTGCTTTGAAATCTTATTCTCCATTGTGAGCTCTCTATGACCACTAAGAGCTCTCTAGCACTACTATAATCTAATACCACTCTGAACTGTTTGTAATCACTATGGGCTATGAAGATTGTGAGCTCTCTATGTCCACTGTGAGCTATACCCACTGTGAGTTCTCTATGACATTACAAGCTCTTTAAGTCCTCTGTGAGCTATGACCAATATGAGCTCTCAATAACCTCTGTGTACTGTGAGAACTATGAGTTCCCTATCACACTGTGAGCTCTCTATGACTACTGCAAAGTCTTATGACCACTGTGAGCTCTCAATGACTGTAGTGTCCACTCACCCATGGCATGGCGTTTTTCAGCCCACTCACACACTCATTCACAGGATTGCGCAGCCTGCTGCTGTGACGAAACAGCAAGATCAGCTGTCCCCGCCTCTGCCTCAACTTCCCAGAGACTCGACAACGGGACAGGGAGTTTGCCACGGCAAAAACTTCAAGTGTATTGGGGGGAGAAAAGGAACTTATATAAACAAAGGAACCCAGAGTTGGAAATGGGCAGCCAATTGTGTCAAAGATCAAGACAACCTTCAGGTGCCAATGGTCAAGTTCAATGCCAGTCAGCACAGGAGGCAGGTAGATATCTACAAGCCAATCAGGGCTCTCTGCAATGTGATCAAGGTACACCCAAGACACTTGCCCTTAGTGCCATCTTTTGTCTCATGTGCTTGGCCATGCCCTAGGGCAAGACCTGGGTGGGCCCAACATCTCTCCCTTTTTGTTTTAGCAGAGACCATATTTTACAATTAATTATACATATGTCCAATGTCTCATCAGTCTCGGTGTGAGTTTCCACTGTTGTCCTGTACCGATTGGTCTTCTCAGTCAGGCAGGTTGGCATCAGCGCCAGGCATGGCAGCAGGTGCCCAGAGAAAGTCGTATATGGCTCACCTGGGCAATACAGGCCTGCCTGGTCTGTCATTAGACCAAGCCTCACAAGCCTCCAAGCTTGAATCGCGTCTCTGGGGGGCCATGGCATGGATGTCTGTAGCATAGTCTCATAGATGGAGTGCTGCTGAGAGATGCACTGAGGAAACACTTAAGCGATATAGTTATTAAAAGAACAATTTTTACTATATGTTAGGTCAAACCTGGATCAACTCCACCTTGGTTTAGGCAAGGTATCAATTAAGTCCTCTTGAGTTAAGTCAGGCCTATAACAATTACAGTTAAAATTTTCTTAGAGCACACTGTGGATAGTTTCCTGACAGAAAGCTTTGTGGATAGGTTTCCCAGTGTCTTTGGGGTCTCAATTTACATTGTCCTTTTTTGAATATTTAAAATTTAAAACGTTGATGGTAAATAATGCCAATCTAGCTGTTGGTGTGGGCTTACTCCCCCTTTTTGTTTTTAAAAGTGGACCTATAATTTGGTTGTGTATGAGGTCATCTAGCAGAGGGGGATGTCTTTTTTGGAATTTAAAAGACTTTCAAAGACCTTGAGACAACTATACCAGCATGGCTGTTCTAAATCTGCCTAGTTTACCTCTAGCCTATTGGAGGATCCAGACTTCTCAGGGGATAAGGGCTGATGACTGTTCTTTTTTTTTTTTTTCTTTTTTTTCATGTTTTATTATTATTTCCGCTCATACAAACTTAATATGTACACCGGTTCCCTCCCTCCCTCCCTCTTCCTTCCCCGTACCCCTCTGCTCCCCCTCCCCTCACCGCTCCCTCTCCATCCCCCAGTGCCTCCCCCCAAATCCCGGAGAATTCTTTAATGTGCATGCCAGACTCTCCTCTGGGCCCTCCTCTCTGATGATGTACAAGGACCCAGTGGCTTTTCCCTGAACCCTTTCCTGTGTTCCCCTTAAGCATAGGAACACTACTATGGCTATCAATTCCTTGCCTCCAAGGATCTTGGTGCCTTTAGCAAATGCTAGACTTTATGGGGTCAATAGTGTGTGGGACATTGTGCAGGGCATGGAAAGACCTATTATGATTGCTTCGGCCCTAACTTGTGTGGAGTATGTCACATATCATTGCTCCTTCCATCCTTGTGCTCTTACAATGTTACCGCCCCCTCTTCCACAAATTTCCCTGAGCTTCAGGATGAGCTTCAGTTACTTGCAGTCCTTGAGGGAGGCCTATTTTCTCTGCTGTAACATGGTTCCCTCTCTCCTTGTTTCTGGTGTGGCCCTCCTACCCCATCCCCCCTGTTCATAATCCTTGCAATTACTGTAGGTATTACAGAGATTTATCTTCAGATTAGGCTGGCCTAGTCCTAGGTGGTTGATATAGAGTCTCTGAAGTTCTGGATTATGGTTCATTGATTTTCTTTTGCAGTTTTGCTGCTCCTGTAATGCCCTTCACTCCATCCTGATGGGTATTGTATTTCACCCCTGGCCAGAGATATAAAGCTGTTAAACCAGAGTCTTGTTATAAGAGTATATTCAAAGGTAGATGTAATTAAATTAGGAAACCACAGTGAGGGAGGGGTCAATCACCCATTTGCAAAATGGTTACTTTTTAATCTGCCAGACTATATGCCCTCCCCTTCTAGTGAGATCATACCCCCTCAGTTGTAAATGATCAGGAAGGAAAGTCTGTGAACTTAACCAGATGTCTCATTATTTACTTGCAGTCCTTCATGGAGGCCTATTTTCTCTGCTGTAACATGGTCCCCTCTCTCCTTGTTTCTGGCATGGCCCTCCTACCCCATCCCTCCTGTTCATAATCCTTGCAATTACTGTAGGTATTACAGAGATTTATCTTTGAGTGTCTCTAGGTGGGCTGGGTGGGTTAGGTACTAGGAGCCACCTATTAGGGAGTACACATGATGCTTAATTTTCTGGGTCTGGGATACTTCACTTAATATAATTGTTTCTAATAACATCCATTTCCTGGCAAATTCCAGTAATTCATCATTTTTTGATGGCTGAGTAGTACTCCATTGTATAAATGTACCACAGTTTCCTTATCCACTCATCAACTGTTGGACATTTGGGTTGATCTCATGACTTTGCTATTGTAAGCAGTGCTGCTATGAACATGGTTGTGCTTTTGCTATTGAGGTGAATTTTTGCTGTATGTGGGGTTATTCCCAAAAGTGGAATAGCAGGGTCAAATGGCATTTCAATCGTTAATTTCTTTAAGAATCTCCACTCTGGCTCACCAGAGTGGTTGTATGAGCCTACATTCCCACCAACAATGTAGGAGAGTTCCCCTCTCTCCACATCCTGTCCAGCATTTGTTGTTGTTTGTATTGTGGATATTTGCCATCCTGACAGGGGTGAGATGATATCTCAGGGAAGTTTTGATTTGCCAATGACCGTTCTTTAACTGCTTCCTGCTGAGATGGGGCATTGAGAGTGAGATAGCCTGGCATCCCCATCTAACAAGTGCTGGGATATGGCTCTATTACTTTAAGGTCCCTATAAGAGAGAAAATGCAGGTTAAACTTTAAGATCTACATGAGGATTAAACCGTTGTAACTAGGAAGGCACATGGGATAAAACAAACAAACTCAGTAATCTTGCTGTAGGGAAATGGCAAAAGTTAGTAAAGAAAATCTATTACCTCACCTGGAATAACACTGTCTTAGTTTGGTGAAAAACTAAGAATTAATCAGGCTGGAGAGATGGCTCAGGGGTTAAGCCTCTGCCTTGCAGGTGGAAGGTCCTGAGTTCGGATCCTAGACCCCACGTGTAGATGCCCAGCGGACGCAGGGGCAGCCTGCATTTCTGGTCCTGGTAGGGTGGAACCTGTGAATCCCGGGGCAGAGTAAGCAAGGAGGAGGTGGAAGCACCCATGGTGTTTCCCAAATTCGTCCGTGGTTCTACACACACACACACACACAGACACACACACACACACACACAATTGAATAAATAATAAAAAAAACTAAGAATTAATCTACATACTGAAGACCTTATTTCTTTGGTAGCTGCGAATCTCCATGATCATATCTTAAAACCTGTTTAAAACCATGTGAACTGCCTATTTTGTTAAACGAAGGGAATGTCTAAAAGCAACATTGTGAGTGACTGATAAACCTGTCATTTTCTTGATCATTAACATTTTAGTAAAATCAAAGATGACAAAAGCCCAGGAAGGAAGTTGAGTACTGGAATTTTGTGCTCCCTAGTATAGAAACAAAGAGGCTTCCCATTTGCATGTTAAACCCAAGGTTCTCATGAGATGCTCAATCTGGCATTTTGGGCCTTCTTTTTTTTTTTTTTTTTTTCACTGAATATCAGAGGCAAACTCCTTTTTCCCATGGGAGGGAAGCTAAGAGCTTCAGGCCATTTCATTAGTCTCCACCAGGGATCTCGACCCCTGGGCCCTGGGGTTCAGGGGGCGATCTTCCTCTAGTGGAAATTCCCATGTTCGGGACGTAAGTCACATGAAAGCTTCCTGTGTTTGCAACCATCTCAAAGTGCCCAATCTGGTCATATTCAAAGCATCTTTTTCATGTCTCCCCTGTCAGAAGGGGTCCTGGGTTGTCTGCTTTGGGGTGCCTGTTAATTTTTTACCTATGTTCTTAGGCAAATATCAAGTTTTGATTTCTTTGTTTTGTGGCTCTTTCTCTTTTCTTTCCTTTCTCCACATTAAACCCAGCAATTAGAATTAATTCAAACCCACTCTAGGTTGTATGTTATCACCACAGAAATGCAGAAGTGGCTCAATAGAATCCCATGGCTTCAAGGGATCCCTTTGTGGGGAGCACAGATGTAATAGGTTCCCCACCTCAGGCCTACATTCACTCATACATTCACACAGAAGTCAAGACGTTTTTAGATTTTAAAGGTGCCCTTTTTTCCTCCCTCTCCCAGGAGGAACCTGTTTGCTTTTACTGTGAGATTCAGGATTCAAATTACAGCCAAGACAGCATCTGGTGGGCAGAGTCTCCTTTTTTTTTTTTTTTATCCCAAGCAAGCTCTGCCTGGGTGGCTGCAGGTCCTAGCCTCAGACCTTCCCTAGGGCCAGGAGAGCGATTGGAAACATGGCCCCATGGATAAGCTTCCTGTTGTCTTGAGAAGTTGGGATTCTATGAGTAGCCAAATTCCTGCTTAATCAAAACAGACAATTGAAATACATTTGAATATGTGAAGCTTAATTCTTAATCTCCAACCCCCAAGGCTCAATGTCTTCTCTATAGCACAGAAAAAGCGCAATGTATAACATTTTCCTTTAACCATTTCTAGTTCTTAATCTTTTTATAAGCCCAACATTCCATAAACCTTTATAGCATACTTTAACACCCTTTTAAGCAACCAATTCAAACCTCCTGTACACATTTTAATTTTTAAGTGAAATTTCTTATCCTAAAAACCTTATTTAAAACCTTATATACATTCAAGTACCATACATATTTTCTCTATGCTTTCTTTATCCTCCTTGATAGTTTTACACATGTGAAAACAACCTTCCCTAGGTAAAAACACAATATTATCTCTTGTGAGAAGCTTCATGAAAATCAAGATATTTTAATCAGTATGTACCTAGGCCTTTTGATGGTAATATTTAAATGTGCACGTGCATTTAAGTTGGGCATGTCAAATAATGAACAAAGTCAAAACCAAAATGTGATTCTAAGCATGCAATAACGTAAAGTGGCCACATAAAACACACATATTTATAGGGAATTCAAATAGCCAAATAAGTCAGAACCTTTTAAAAGTAACTATCATCCCAGGCAACATACAGAGAGAAGTTCTGCATGGGAGGGTTTTATTTCTGAATCGTTTTCACCCCCTTTCCTCTTGCATTCTCTTTCCCAGCAGCCATTTTTCCACACCGGGATCTCTTTCCCCAGTTGGGATGACCCGGCAGCTCCTCCCGCAAGCATGTTGCTCTGCACATGTGCGTGTCCTCGGTGCCCCAGCAGTGGCCGCCAGCGTTTGTTGCCGCCTTGTTTTTATGAACCCCAGCTCCAGCGCAAGCTACCTCAGCACCCTGAGTAGCTTTCCCCCATGGCTCCGTCCCGGTCCCGCCCAGCTCCGCACCCGTGCAGCTCATGGGGGGGGAGCCCCTTGCAGGGCACCCGGGATGTCTTGTTGGCTCCAAGCCCCCTGGAGCTGAGCTGTGAGCCCAGGGTGGCTCTTGCCCCTGGGGCGCCCCCAGAGTCTGTGGCTCGGGAGTTGCCAGGGGAGCTAGGAACCACAGCTCCTGCTCTTCGCTCTCTACCTGCTCCACCTGCAGGCCCTAGGTTGGGTAGGGAGGGAAAGCTTTCTTGAGTGCGGCCACCACGGAATGAAAATCCAAAGGCAATCTCTTAAAATTTTCTTCTTGCTCTCTGGCTAGATTCTGTATCTTATTCCACATGTCCTATGAGTAAATGTTCGACGTTTGGGCAAATGGAGCCAAGTCATGGGCTGCTTCCCACACTTCAGCAATGTGGGGCTATGGGATTTCAAAACCATGATTCTTTAATACATAGCTAAGTGCTGGTGGCACTGGATCAATATAAAACGCGTTCCCCATAATCAGAGGCAGGCCTCACCTCGGAATCCTTGATTAGCTTCATCTGGTTCAGAAATTGCCCCACGTTCGGGCACCAATTTGTAGTGTCCACTCACCCACAGCATGGCATGTTTCAGCCCACTCACACACTCATTCCCACGATTGCACAGCCTGCTGCGGTGATGAAACAGCAAGATCAGCTGTCCCCACCTCTGACTCAAGTTTCTAGAGACTCGACAACAGGACAGGGAGTTTGCCAGGGCAAAAACCTCAAGTTTATTGGTGGGAGAAAAGGAATTTATATAGACAAAGGACCCCAGAGCTAGAAACGGGCAGCCAATTGTGTCAAAGATCAAGACGACCTTCAGGTGCTAATGGTCAAGTTCAATGCTACTCAGCACAACAGGCAGGTAGATATCTACAAGCCAACCAGGGCTCTCTGCAATGTGATCAGGTTATGCCCAAGACCCTTGCCCTCAGTGCCATCTTTAGTCCCATGTGCTCGGCCATGCCCTGGGCCTGGAGCTTTCAAGGATCTCAGACTTTGAACTCTCTCTGAGCACTATAACATATGACAACAGGAGCTCTCTGTGACCAGTATGAGCTATGCCTACTGTGTCATCTCTATGACCACTATTAGCTATGATCACTGTGAGCTCTTATTGTCCATTATAAGCTCCCTATGACAACTGTGAGCTGTGACCACTGTGAGCTTTCTATAACAACTAGCAGCTATGTCCTCTGTGAGCTCTCTGTGACCACTGTGAGTTCTCTCTGACCATTATGATATATAACCACTCTGAACTCTGTTACCACTATGAGCTATGAACACTGTGAGCTTTCTGGGTCCACTGTGAGCTATGGCCAATGTGAGTACTGCATGGCCACCATTAGCTCTCTATGAGCACTAGGAGCTATGACCACTGTTAGCACTCTCTGATGACACTGTGACCTGTTTATGATCACTTTGAGCTCAAGCACTCTATGACCACTGTGAGCACTCTATGACCACTGTGAGTTTGTAATGTATGACCGATGTGAGTTCTGTATGACCACTATATGCTGTGACCACTGTGAGCTTTTTCCGACCACTATGAGCTGTAACACTCATGAGTTCTGTATGTCCATGATGACTCTATGTCATCTATGATGTCTCTATGACTACTGTTTGCTATGACCACTGTGAAGTCTTTATGACAATTATGAACTCTCTATGACCACTGTGAGCTCTCAATGACCATGTGGGCTATGAGTACTGTGAGCTCTTTATGGCCACTATAAGCTCTCTATGACTGCTCTATGACCACTATGATCAATAACCACTGTTAGCTCTCCACCACTATGGGCTAAGATCATTATGATTTTTCTGTGACCACTGTGAACTATGACCACTGTGAGCTCTCTATAACCACTATGAGCTATGAAAACTGTGAGATATCTATAACCAATGTGATCTAGGTATTACCACTATGAGCTATGATCCCTGAGAGATTTCTTTGACCATGATGAGCTCTCTATGAGCACTATGATCTATGATGACTGTGAGCTCTTTATGACCACTATGAGCTCTTTAGGACCACTCTGTGCTCTTTATGACCACTATAATATATGACCATTATGAGCTCTGTATGACAACTCTGAGCTATAACCACTATGAGCTCTCTACATCCATTATGAGCTCTCTATGAGCACTGTGGGTCATAAAGATTATGAGCTCCCTAATATCTCTGTGAAATGTGACCACTATGAGCTCTTTATTATAACTGTGAGCTCTCTTTGACCACTGTGAACTGTGTATGACCACTGGGAGCTCTCTATCACACTTGAGGTCTCTATGACCACTGTCAGCTCTCTATGACCATTGGGAGTTTTCTATGATCACAGTAAGCTTTCTATGAGCACTATAACCTATGACCAATGTGAATTCTCTATGTCTGTTATGAACTATGAACACTGTGAGCTCTGCATGACCACTGTGAGCTCGCTACGAACACTGTGAGCTTTCTATGAGCTCTGTGACCTATGAC
This sequence comes from Typhlomys cinereus, assembly GCA_023101885.1. Classification (NCBI taxonomy): domain Eukaryota; kingdom Metazoa; phylum Chordata; class Mammalia; order Rodentia; family Platacanthomyidae; genus Typhlomys; species Typhlomys cinereus. The sequence continues at coordinate 3,231,081 of JALPQD010000035.1, forward strand.
CAATGTGAGCCTGTATGACCACTATGTGCTGTGACCACTCTGAGCTCATCCTGACCACTATGAGCTATAACCTACATGAGCTGTCTATGACTACTGTTTGCTATGACAACTGTGAAATCTTTATGACAACTTAGAGCTCTCTATGACCACTCTGAGCTCTCTATGAACACAATGAACTATGACCACTGTGTGTTCTTTATGATCACTGTGAGCTCTCTGTGGCCACTGTGAGCTCTCTATGAGCACTATGAACTATGATTACTGTGACCTATCTAAGACACTATGAGCTATGAAGACTCTTAGTTCTTCATGACTACTATGAGCTTTGAGCACTGTCATCTCTCTGTGTCCATTATGAACTCTCTATGTCCACAGTGAGCTATTGCCACTGTGAGCTCTCTATGAACACTGTGAGGTCTCTATATGACCCCTGTGAGCTATGACCACCATGAGTGCTATCTAACCACTATGAGTTATGACCACTGTGAGTACTCTGTGACCACGGTGAACTATGACCTCTGTATGATGTGCATGACCACTAAGAGCTATGATCACTTTGAGCTCTAATTGTCTATTATGAGCTCCCTATGATCTCTGTACACTTTAACCACTGTGAATGCTCTGACCACTATGATCTATGACTATTGTGAGTCCTCTATGACCAGTATATGCTCTCTATGACCACTATGAGCTTTGAGCATGGTGAGTTTTCTAAGTCCTTTATGAGCTCTTTATGGCCATCTGTGAGCTATGACCACTGTGAGCTCTCTAAGACCTCTGTGAGCTATGACCATTGTGACCTCTCATGATCAATATGAGTTATCACCACTGTATGATGTCTTTGACCACTATGAGCTCTGTATGACTACTATGAGCTGTGAACACTGTGAGCTCTTCATGACCACTGTGAGCTTTGAGCATTGTGAGTTCTCTATGTCAATTAAGAGCTCTGTATGATCACTGTGATCTACGACCACCATAATCTCTCCAACACAACTGTGAGCTATGATAAAGTTGAACTCTCTATTATGATTATGAGTTCTCTATGACCACTGAAAGCTATGACCACACTGAGATCTCTGTGACCATGATGAACTATGAATATTGTGAGCTCTCTTATGAATTATGACCATTGTGAGGTCTCTTTGACCACTCTGAGCTCTCTATAATCACTATGATCTATGACCACCATGAGAGTTTGAGCTCTGTGTGACTACTGTGAGCTCTGTATTATCAATATGAGCTCTCTATGACCATTATGAGCTCTGTTTGACAACTATGACCTGTAACTCCTGTGAGCTCTTTATGACCACTATGTGCTATGACCACTGTGAGTTCTCTATGTCCACTGTGAGCTATATCCACTGTGAGCTCTTTGTGTCCACTATGAGCTATGACCACTCTGACCTCTGTGAGCTATGACCACTGTGAGATCTCTCTGACCACTGAGATCTTTCTCTGACCAATTTGAGCTCTCTATAACCATTATGAGCTCTCTTTGATCACTGTGAACTCTTTGTGCCCACCTTTAGCTATTACCACTGTGAGCTATGACAACTGTGAGCTATCTATGACCACTGCAAGCTCTCTAAGAGCACTCTAAGTTCCTTATGTTGAGTGTGAGCTCTCTATGACCACGATGGCTTCTCTATGATCTTTATGAGGTATGAGCACTGAGAGCTATGACCACTCTGATTTCTCCATGACCACTATGACCTCTTCATGAGCAATAAGAGCTATGATCATTATGAGCTATCTATGAGCATTATAAAGCTATGGCTACTGTATGCTCTCTTTTACCACTGTGAGCTTTCTGTGATCACTGTGAACTATGAGCAGTGTGACCTATGACCACCATAAGCTCTCTATGTCCACTAGAGCAATGACCTCTGTGAGCTCTATATGTACATATACATATATGTATATGAGCTCTCTATGGCCACTATGAGCTATGAGCACTATGACTACTTTGAATTCCCTATGACAACTTTGAGCTCTCTATGACCACAGTGAACTCTCTATCATCTCTGTCAGCTCTCTATGACCATGGTCAGCACTCCATAACCACTGAGTTCTCTAGGACCATGATGAGCTGACCACTGTCAGCTCTCCATGACAATTCTGAACTCTCTAAAACAACTACCAGCTAAGAACATTGTGATAGCTCTATGACCATTATGAGCTGTCTATGACTACTGTGAGCCCTCTTTGACAACTGAGAACTCTCTATAATCAGTGGGAGCTCTTTATGATCATAATGTTCTCTCTATAACCACAATGAGCTCTATAGTTGCACTGTGAGTTATGACCACTGTGAGCTCTCTATGACAACTGTGAGCTTTCCATGACCACTATGAGCTAAGAATACTTTGAGCTCTCTATGACCACAATTATCTATGACCACAATGAGCTCACTATCAACACTATAAGCTATGGCCATAGTGACCTCTCTATGACAATTATGAGTTCTCTATGACCACTGTGAGCTCTCTATGACCAATATGAGCTGTGACCACTGTGAAATCTCTGTGACCATTATGAGCTCTTTTTTTTTCTTTTTTAATTTTTTAACATTTTTTATTATTATTTCCGCTCGTACAAGCTTAATAGGCATTATGAACTCTTTATGACTACTATTAGCTATGATTACAGTGAGTTCTCTATAACCACAATGAGATCTCAAAGGCCACTGTAACCTCAATGACAACTATCGGCTCTCTATGACCACTGCCATCTCTCTGTGAGCACTTTCATCTATTACCACTGTGAGCTCTATATTACCAGAGAGAGCCATGGCCACTTTAAGCTTTCAATGTCTTCTGTGAGTTCTCTCTGCCCACTGTGAGCTCTTGATGACAACTGTGACATATCTATGAATACACAGAGCTCTCTACGATCAGTGTCACCTCTCTATGACTACTGTCAGGTGTATATGACCGCTGTGAGCTTGCCAGGACCACTATAAGATAATGAATACGAGCTCTGTGACTCTGTGTTCATAGAGAGCTCAGAGTGATCATAGAGAGCTCTAAGTTGTCATAAAGATTTCACAGTTGTCATAGCAAACAGCAGTCATAGACAGCTCGTATTCATAATGATATTTCCACTCTGAGCACTCTGACCATTAAGATGTCTCTATGACAACTATAAGATATAACGACTATTAACTCTTCATGACCATTGGGAGCTCTATATGACCACTGTGACCTATGACCACTGTGAGCTATGATCACTATGAGGTTTATGTGGCCACTGTAAGCTCTCTGTGAAAAACTGTGATCTCTCTATGAGCACTATGACCTCTATATGACCACTTTGAGCTTTCACCATTGTGAGCTCTCTATGACTACTATAAGTTATGACCACTCTGAGCTCTCTATGACAACTATGAGATTGCTATGGCCACTGTGAGTACTCTAAGACCATTATGAACTATGGGCATTGTGAACTACCTATGACCATTGTGAGCACTCTCTGACAACTATGAACTCCCTATGACTACTGTGAGCTATGACCACTATGAGCTCTCATTGTCCATTATTTGCTCTCTATAACCACTTTTAACCCTTGTGTTTTAAACCTTGTGACCTATCTATGTTCACTATGAGCTATGACTACTGTGAGCTCTCTATGATCACTATGAGCTCTAAAGACCACTATGAGTTGTAACCACTGTATGCTCTCTATGACAACTATGCTCTGTGACCACTGTGAGCTCTCTATCAACATTATGAGTTATGACCACTTTGAATTCTCTATAACAATTATGAGTTCTCTATGACCACTGTGAACTCTCTGTGACCTCTATAAGCCCTCTATGAGAATTACAAGCTCTCTGACTACTGTGAACTCAATTTGACCATTTTGAGATCCCTATGACCATTGTGCGTGTCATAATTGGACACAGGTGTCAACCTGACTGTTGAGGGTTTGAGCTCTGGACACATTTGTAGAGAATCAGTGGTTGAATTAAGCCCAGAGCAAACCTGCAGGAGATTGTCTAGCTGCTGGAGAAGGCCCAGCCCACAGTAGGTGGCATTAGGCCCTGAAATAAATCACAGAGAGCTGGTTGAGAGAGTTGGCATCCTTCTGTTCACTTGGCCGGACATGCTGGTCGGGCAAGTAAGGATTATCCATCTCTCAGCTGTTATGTGGTGTTGGTGTGGCCAGTTCCCTTGGCTTGGTTGTTGGTGTATACTCCTAGCCAAGCTGGACTGAGAACTATAACCAAGAATTGTAAGAGAAAATAAACCCTCATTCCCTTAAACTGTTTGATGGTCACTTATCAGCAACCATACAGGCAGACTGCAACAATGAGCTCTCTGTGTCAATTGTGAGCACTTGATGACCACTGTGAGTTCCCTATAACAACTATGAGCTGTGATCATAGTGAACTCTATCTGACCACTGTCAGTTCTCTCTGAACAATTTCAGCTCTCTATAAGCCCTGTGAGTGCTCTCTGACCACTATGAGCACTATGAACTTTCTATTAACATTGTGAACATAATATGATCACTATGCGCTTACTTTGACCATTGTGACCTTTCTATGACCACTGTGAGCTCTCTGTGACCAAAACAAACTCTCTATAACCACGGTAATCTCATTTGAGCACTGTGAGCTCTCAATGAGCACTATGATCTGTAGCCACTGAGAGTGCTTTATGACCACTGTGAACTTACTTTGACCACTATCACCTCTCTATGACCTCTGTGAGCTCTTCATGACCTGTCAGCTCTCTATGAACACTGTGAGATTTCTGTGACCACTGTGAGTTGACTTCGACTCCTGTGAGCTTGTTATGACCACTGTGAGCACTCTATAACCACTGCCAGTTCTCTATGAACACTGTCAGTCCTCTATGACCACTGTGAGAGCTCTCTGACAACTATGAGCTGAGCACTATGAATTCTCTGTGACCATTGTAAGCATAGAATGACCACTATGAGCTCTCTATGACCACTAAGAGCTGTGACCACTATAAGGTATCAAAGACAATTTTGAGCTCACTGTGACCACTGTGAGCTCTGTATAAAAACTATATTGAACTCTGTATTACAACTGTGAGCTCCCTATGACAGGTGAGAGGTCTTTATGATCATAATGAGCTGTCTGTAGCCACTATGAGCTCTCTAGGACCACTGTGATCTATGATGACCATAGGTCTCTATGACCCCTGAAAGCCCTTTATGCTTACTGTCAACTCTCTATGACTACTGTGAGCATTCAATGACAATTATGAGATATCTATGACCATTGTGAGCCCTCTATGAGCACTATGATCTATGACTACCGTGAGCTCTCTGTGACCACGATGAGCTCTCTATGAACTCTTTGAGATCTCTGTGACCACTGTGAATTGTCTATGACAATTATGAGCTCTGAATAACAACTATGGGCTATGAGCACTGTGATGCTCTATGATAAATATAAACTAAGACAACTGAAAGCTCTCTAAGACCACTATCAGTCATGACCTCTGTGAGCTCTCTATGGCCACTGTGAGCTCTCTTTGACCACTGTTAGCCATGCCCACTATGACAACTGTGAGCTCTCTATGATTACTGTGACCTCTATATCACCACTTTGAGGTCTTTGTGACCACTATGATCTCTTTATGACCACTATAAGATATGACCATTGTGAACTTTCTATGATCACTTTGAGCTCTCTGTGAACACTGGGAGCTCTCTATGACCCAAGTAGCTCTCTACGAGTGATACAAACTATGAAGACTTACAGCTCTGTATAAACACTATGAGCCACTGTGAATTCTTCATGACCTGTGGGAGCTATGATCACTGTGAGCTCTTATTTTCCATTATGAACTCTCTATAACCACTGTGAGCCCTGACTAATGTGAGTGCTCTATGACCACTGGGAGTTCTCTTTGACCACTATGATATATAACCACTGTGACATGTTTATCAACATTGTGAGCTATGACCACATTGAGCTCTTAATAATGATTATGAATTCTCTATGACCACTGTGAGCTATGACCAATTTGATCTCTCTATGACCACTTTAATCATTCTATGACCACTGCAATCTCACTATGATTACTATTACCACGGTTGACCACTATGAGCTATGACCATTGCAATATGTCTATGATGACTGTAAATTATGCCCACTCTGAGCTCTGATTGACAACTGTGAGCACTATGATCTATGTCAACTGGAAGCTCCATATGACCACTATGAACTCTCTATAAAAACTGTAAGCTCTCTATGATCAGTATAAGCACTCTATGACCACTATGAGTGCTCTATGACCACTGTGAGCTACCAACACCACTGTGAGTTCTCTATGAGTACTGTCAGCCATTTATGACCACTGTGAGCTGTCTGTGACAACTATCAGATCTATGCGACCACTCTCAGCTCTCATTACCACTTTCAACTCCCTATTACCACTGTAAGATCTCTATGGATACTGTGACCTCTCTATGACCACTATGACTTCTGTGTGATCACTGTGAGCTATGACCATTGTGACCTCTCTATGACTACTATAAGGTAAGACCACTTTATGCTCTTGTTCACTACTGTGACCTCTCCACATGCACTATGATTAATGACAACTGAGAATCAATCCAATATGACAATTATGAGCTCAATGACCACTGTGAGCTCTTTATGATTACTATGAGCTAAGACAACTGTGAGCTCTCTATTACTATTGTGATCTCTCTATGACCACTATGAACTGTGACCCCTTTGAGCTCTCTATGACTACTAAGATATATGACAATTGTGATTCTTCTAGGACCACTATCAGCTATGACACCTATGAACTTTCTATGACCACCATGAGCTCACTTTGAACTCTGTGAGATCTTTATGATCATTGTGAGCTCTCTATGATTCCTGGTTGCACTCTATGACCACTGTGAGCTATGACCATCATGAGCTATGATCAATGTGATCTCTCTTTGACCACTATGAGCCTCAACGAGCACTATGATCAATGAGTAATGTGAATGCACTATGACCATTGATGCTCTTTTTGACCACTTTGAGCTTACTTTGAACATTGTGACCTCTCTATGACCACTGTGAGCTCTCTATGACCACTTTGGGCTATGAATACTGTGAGCTTTCTATTACCACTATGAGCTATGACCATCATGAGCTCTCTTTGATCATTATGAGTTCTCTATCACCACTGTGAGCTATGGCCACTGTGAACTTTCCATGACCATTATGAGCTATAACCACTGTGAGCTCTCTGTGACTGCTATGGACTCTCTATGACCATATGAGACACGACCACTGTTAGTTCTCTATGACCACAATGAGCTTTGAATGACCACTGTCAGCTCTATGATCACTGTGAGCTCTCTATGCCCACTGTGAGCTCTCCATGAAAACTGTAAGCACTCTATGACCACAGATAGCTCTCCATGCCCACCATGAGCTATGTTTACTGTGCACTCTTTATGACCACTATCAGCTCACCATGACCACTGTGAGCTCTCCAGGATCACTATGAAATCTCTAAGACCATTATGATCTAAAACCACTATGAGTAATCTATGACCACTGTGAGCTCTCTGTGACCACTGTGAGCTATGACCACTATAATATCTCTGTGACCACAGTAAGCGCTCAATGACCACTGTGCTCTCTCTATGATCACTATGACTTCTCTATGACCATTGTGACCTCTCTATGAACAGTACAAGTTATGACCACTGTGAGCACTCTTTGACCACTGTGAATGCTCTATGAGCATTATGATCTATAACCACTATGATCTCTCAATGACCACTATGAGCTGCCAGCATTTACTCTTTATGTCAACTATGAGCTGTGACCATTTTGAGCTCACTATGACTACTAAGATGTATGACCATCGTGAGTCTTCTATGACTATCATGAGCTCTACATGACTACTGTGAGGTATGGACACTCTTAGCTCACTATGACCAGTATGAGCTATGATGACTGTGAGCTCTCTATAACCACTATTAACTATGACAACTATGAGCTCTCTGTAACCAGTGTGAGCTCAGTTTGAACAACTCTACAACCATTGTGAGCTCTCTATGACAACTGTTGAACACTCTCTGGACACTGTGAACTCTCTATGACCACCATGACCTATGACTATTGTAAAATATCTATGACCACAATGAGCTATGACAATGTAATCTCTCTTTGACCACTGTGAGCTGTATATGAGCAATATGATTACAGTGAAGTTGTGACATCACAAGTGATGTTGTGATTTCACAGTTAGGATGTCAGTGGTGAGGCTGTGCCATCACATGAGGCTGTGATGTGAGGGCAAAGGTGAGGCTGCGATGAAACAGCGAGTCGTGTCATCACTGGTGATACTGTGATATCACAATTAGTCTGTGATGTCAAGTGGAAACTGTGATGTCATAGTGTGTCTGTGATGTCACAGTGAGGCTATGCCATCATAGTGAATCTGTGATATCTGTTTTGTGGCTGGGATGTCATAGTGAGGCTGTGAAGTCACAGTGAGGCTGTGATGTCGGTGGCAAGACTGATGTCAGAGTGAGGATAGGATGTCAGTGGTAATGCTGTGTTGTCACTTCGAGGCTGTGATGTCACAGCAAGGCTATGTCAGAAGTATGTGTATGTGATGTCACTATGAGGCTATTATGACAGTGGCAAGGCTGATGTCACAGTGAATTTGTGATGTCACAGTGAGGCTGTGATGTCATGTCAGGTTTTAATGTCACAGTGAGGCTGTGAGGACACTGTGGCTATGATAGCACAGTGAAGCTCTGACGACACAGTGATGTTCGGATGTCACTGGAAAAGTTTTGATTGCACAGTGAGGCTGTGATGTTAGTGGTGAGGCTGATGAACACAATGAGGCTGTGATGTCACCGGTGAAGGAGTGATATCTCAATAAGGCTAGAATGTCAGTGTTGAGAAAGATGTCATAGTGAGTCTATGATGTCATTGGTGAGGCCACAATGTTAGTGGTGAATCTGTTACATGACAGTGACACTGGTGAGGCTGTGATGTCAAAGGCTGTGTTGTCAGTGGTGTGGCAATGATGTCAGTGCTCTAACTAATGTCAGAGGCAACGCTGATGTCACAGGTAAGCTGTGCTGTCACTGGTGAGGTCATGATGTCACACTGAGTCTGTGATGTCACAGTGAGGCTAGGACAGAGGTGTGTATGTTTTGTCACCATGACCCTATTATGTCAGTGGCAAGGCTAATGTCACAAGGAGTTTCTGATATTACAGTGAGTCTGTGATGGCACTGACAGGTTGCAATGTCACAGTGAGGCTGTGAGGAAACAGTGATGTTGTGATGTCACTGGAGAGGTTTTGACGGCACAGTGACATTGTGATGTTAGTGGTGGGGCTGATGTCAAAATGAGCTGACATGTCATTGGTGAAGGTGTGATATCACAAAAAGCTATTGTGTCAGGGGTGAACCTATTATGTGACAGTGACACTGGTGAGGCTGTGACATAAAAGGCTGTGTTTTTACTGGTGTGAGGGTGATGCTTGGAATTCACAGTGAGGTTTGGATGTCAGTGTCGAGGCTATACAGTCACACTGAGGCTGTGATATCAGAGGAGAGGCTGTGATGTCACTGTGAGGCTGTGATATTACCATGACTTTCTGATATCACAGTGAAGCTGGGATATCAGTGGTGATAGACTATGACATCACAGTTTGGCTGAGATTTCAGTGGTTAGGCTGTGATGTCAGAAGTGAGGCTGCTGGAAGTGATGAGGTTGAGATGCTACCGTGAGATTGTGGTGTTAGTAGTGAGACTGATTTCACAATGAGTTTGTGATGTCACTAGTGAAGCTGTGATGTCACAATATCAGTGGTGAGAAAGTTGTCAGAGTGAGTATGTATTGTCACTGTGAGGCTATGATGTTAGTTCTGAACTTATTATGTGACAGTGACTTTGGTGAATCTGTGTGTTGTCACTGGTGTGGCAGTGATGTCAGTGGTGACGCTAATGTCACAGGTGAGGGTGTGCTGTCACTGGTGAGGCCGTGATGCCACACTGAATCTGTGATGTCACTGTGAAGGTTGTATGTCACTGTGGGCTGTCATGTCACCATGAGGTGATATCACTCTGGAAGCTGTGATGTCACAGTGAGGCTGTGATGTTAGTGGCAAGACTGATGTCACAATGAGGCTATGATATAGCAGGTGAGCCTGTGGTGTCAGTGGGTAGGTTATGAGGTCACTGTGAGGCTGCAATGTAGCAGTGAGTCTCTGATGTCAGGGCTGTTTCTATGAGATGTCAGTGAGGCTGTGACCTCAGGGATGATACTTGGATTTCACAGTGAGGTTAGGATGTCAATGGTGAGGCTATGTAGTCACACTGAGGCTGTGATATCACGTGAGAGGCTGTGATAGCAAGTGAGAGGCTGTGATGTGATGAGGTTGTGATATCACAGTGAGGCTGGGATATCAGTGGTGATAGACTATGACGTCACAGTTCGGCTGAGATTTCTGTGGCTAGGCTGCGATGTCAGAAATGAGGCTGATGTCAGTGATGAGGCTTAGATGTTCCAGTGAGGCTGGAATGCTACTGGTGAGGCTGTGATGCAACAACTAGGCTGTGGTGTCACTGTTGAGACTGTCATGTGACCGTGAGCCTGAGATGTCAGTGATGAGGCTGTGCTGTCCTAGGGAGGCTAGGCAGGATGTCTATGGTGTCACTAATGCTATGATTTCAGAGGATAGCCTGTTATGTCACAGTGCGTCTGTGATGTCAGAAGTGGGCTATAATGCCACAGTGAGGCTGTGATATCACTGTGAAGCTGTGATGTCACTATGAGGTTGTGGCATCATAGATGAGCCTGTCCTATCAGTGGTGAGGTTGTGATGTCACAGTGAGGTTGTGATGTCTGTAGTGACTGTGCTTTCACAGGGAGACAATGTCATTGGTAAGGCTGTATTCTCAATGGTGAGGCTCTAATGTCAGAGAGAATTTATTGTGTCAAACTGAGGCTGTGATGTTATAGTGAAGCTATGATTTTAGAGTTGAAGCTTTATGTCACAGTGATGCTTTGATGGCACAGTATGTCTGTGATGTCACAGTGAGGTTGTGATTTCAATAGCGGCACTGTAGTGTCACGGGGAGGCTATCATGTTTCAGTGAGCCTGTGAGGTCAGTGGTGAGACTGTGGTGTCATAATGAGGCTAGGTACGATGTCAGTGACGAGAGTGTGATATTGCATTTAGGCTATGATTTCAGAGGTGAGCCTGTGATGTCATAGTAAGAGGGTGATGAAACAGTGAGGCTCTAACATCAGAGTCAATGCTGTGATGCCACAGTTGGGCAATGATTTCAGAGGTGAGCATGTGATGTCATAGTAAGACTGTGATGAAACAGTGAGGCTCTAACATCAGAGTCAATGCTGTGATGCCACAGTTGGGCAATGATTTCAGAGGTGAGCCTGTGAGGTCATAGTGAGGCGGTCATCCCACAGTGAAGCTATAACCTCAGAGGTGGGGCTGTGATGTCACAGTGAGGCTGTGCTGTCAGCAGTGATGCCAAGATATTATAGTGAGCCTGTGATATCAATGGAGAGACTGTGACAGCACAGTGCGGATGTGATTTTGCTGGTTAGGCTGTGATACCAGAATGAGGCTGATGTGAGTGATGAGGGTATGATGTCACAGTGAGGCTGGCATGTCACTGGTGAGGCTATGATGGAATTGTGAGGCTTTGATATCACCATGTAGCTGTCTTGACACCATGAGCCCTTGATGGCACAGGGAGTTGGTGATGTCATGGTGGAGGATGCGAATTCACAGTGAGTCTTTGATGTCTGTGGCAAGGCTGATGTCACAATGAGGCTGTAATGTTAGTGGTCATGTCACGGTGAGGCTATATCACAGGTGTGTATGTGATGTCACCATGAGGCTTTTATGTCAGTGGCAAGGCTGATGTCACAGAGAGTGTTTGATGTTACAGTGAGGCTGTGATGTTACTTGTGAAGGTATGATGTCATAAGAGGCTGGAATGTCAGTGGTGAGAAAGATGTCATACTGAGTTTTTTATGTGACTGGTGTGACTCTGATATCAGTTGGTGAAACTATTACGTGAAAGTGACTTGGTGAGGCTGAGATGTCAAAGGCTATGTTGTCACTGGTGTGGCAGTGATGAGAGTGTTTTGATTAATGTCAGTGGCATGGTTGATGTGGAAGGTGAGTCTGTGCTCTCACTGGGGAGGCTTTCATGTCACAGTGAAGCTGTGATGTCAGTGGTAAGACTGATGCCACAATGAGGCTAAGATGGAACATGTGATTCTGTGGGGTCTGTGGGCAGGCTGTGAGGTCATTGTGAGGCTGTGTTCTCATGGTAAGGCTTTGATGTCACCATATATCTGTGATGTCACCATGAGCCTGTGAGCCTGTTGAGTTAAGCCCAGAGGCTGTGATGACACTGTGTGACTGTGATGTCATTGTGTTCATGTGGTGTCACCGTGAGACCAAGATGTCACAGGGAGTTGGTGATGTTATGGTTGAGGCTGTGAGGTGAGTCTGTGATGTCCATGGTAAGGCTGATGCCACAATGAGGCTCTTATGTTAGTGGTGATGCTGTGAAGTCATAATGAGGGTGTGATGTCACTAGTGAAGGTTTGCTGTCACAATAAACATGGAATGTCAGTGGTGAGAAAGATATCACAGTGACTCTATGATTTCATTGGAGAGGCTGTGATTGTAGAAATGAAGGTATAATGCAACAGTGAAGCTGTGATATCACTATGTGACTGTGACAACATAGAGAGGTTCTGATATAACAGTGAGTTTATTGTGTCAAACTGAGGCTGTGATGTCACAGTGAGGCTATGATGTCAGTGGTGAAACTATGTCACAGTGATGCTTTGGTGGCATGTTTTGGCTATGATGTCACAATTAGGCTGGGAATGCTCTGTGAGGTTGTGATGTCACTGGGGAAGTTGTGATGTCACAGTGAGGTTGTGATGTCAATAGTGACACTGTGGTGTCACAAGGAGGCTGTCACATTTCAGTGATCCTGAGGTCAGTGGTGAGGCTGTGGTGTCATAGTGTGTCTAGTTAAGATGTCAGTTATGAGGGTGTGACTTTGCATCGATGTTATGATTTCAGAGGTGAACCTGTGATGTCATAATAAGGCTGTGATTAAACAGTGAGGCAATAATGTAAGAGTCGATGCTGAGAGGTCATAGTTGGACAATGGTTTCAGAGGGGAGCCTGTGATGTCAGAGTTAGGCTGTGATTCTATGGTTTGTCAGTGAGGCTGTGAAGTCAGGGGTGATGCTTGGATTTTACAGTGAAGTTAGGACATCAGTGGTGAGGCTGTGCAGGCACACTAAAGCTATGATGTCAGTGGAGAGGCTGTGATGTCACCGAGAGGCTGTGATGTTATCGTGAAGTTGTGATATCACAATGAAGCTGTGATATCAGTGGTGATAGACTATGTGAGATTTGAGTGTTTAGGCTGTGATTTCAGAAGTGAGGCTGATGTCAGTGATGAGGCTGTGATGTCACAATGAGGCTGGGATGTTACTGGTGAGGTTGTGATGCCACAGTGAGGCTGTAGTGTCACTGTTGAGGCTCTCATGTGACCGTGAGCCTGAGATGTCAGTGATGAGACTGGTGTCATCACAAGGCTAGGCAGGATGTCTGTGGTGTCATTGATGCTACGATTTCAGAGGTTAGCCTGTTATGTCACAGTGAGACTGTGATATCAGAGGTGAGGCTGTCATGTCACAGTGAGGCTGTGATATCAGTGGTGATTGTGTGATTTCACAGTGAAGCTGTGATTTCACTGTCAGGTTGCAATGTCACAGTGAGGCTGTGAGAACACAATGTGACTACGATGTTGCAGTGAGGCTGTGATATCACAGTGCAGTCACGTATTCAGTGGTTAGGCTGTTATTTCAGAAGTGAAACTGATGTGAGAGATGAGGCTGAGATATTGTTTGACAATGTGATATAAGTGGTAAAGGCTCTGATGCCACAGTGAGGTCATGTTGTCACCATGAGCCTGGGTGTCACTAGTGAAGTTATAATATCACGGGAAGCCTGTCATATCAGTGGTGAGGATGTGATGTCACCGAGGCTATGATGTCACTGAGGCTGTGATGTCACAGTGAGGTTGTGATGTCAGTAGTGACTGCTTTCACAGGGAGACTATGTCATTTGTGAGGCTATATTGTCACTGGTGAGGCTCTAATGTCAATGTTTGTTTGTGTCAAACTGAGGCTGTGATGTCACAGTGAGGCTGGAATGTTACTGATGAGGATGTGATATCAGAGCTAGGCTGTACTATCACTGTTGAGGCTGTCATGTGACCATGAGCCTGAGATGTCAGTGATGAGGCTGTGGTGTCATAAAGAGGCTAAGTAGGATGTCCGTGATGTCACTGATGCTATAATTTCAGAACTTAGCCCCCCATCCTTATCTAACCATGCTGTTTTGACAATGTCCGGTATGACAGAATATTGTTTCAAGGAAACAATTTCTGGATAAAGGACATGACATTATTTGATCTAAATAAGAGAAATAAGGAAAATAAGGGGGTAGTCAGGCCTTAGTGTTACTGCCTGCCTTGGTGTTACTGTCTGGTTCTGGCCTAAAGCCTGCTGGCTGGAGAGTGACACATTAATATCTAAATGGGCAATTGCTAGGTGCGAGGGGCTCTCCCTATGTAAATTAAGTTTTGTCTCTGGCAGGAGGATTTCTCCCTCTGGAATTTGAATCTACCGCTTGTATGTTCTTACATCTTTTGTTGTTGATTTTCTCAGGACTAGCTTGTTTACAGTCCCTCCTAAAACATTTGATGTTTATACGCAAACCAGGGAAAATCTATCATTCATTGTCCCTTTGCTTTTAGCAACTGAGTGTCATGCCTGCTTTAACTCTACCTGGAGACATCATGTCTGTTCCAACACAGAAAATGTAAGGCACACAAGATTGGTTCAACATAAGCATACCAATAAATGTAATTCACCATATAAACCAGTCCAAAATCCAAAACTACATGATACTCTCCATAGATGCAGAAAAAGCTTTTTAACAAGATCCAATAGCACTTTATGATCAAAACCCTAGAGACGGTTGGAACGGAAGGAACCTTTATCAATATAATAAAAGCTGTATATAACAAGCCTACAGCAAAAGATTATACTCAATAGAAAAAATTTGAAGCATTCCTGCTTCAATCAGGAACTAGACAAAGCTGTCTACTCTCACCATTTCTATTCAATATTTTACTTGAGGTCTTACCTGAGGTTGTAAGACAAGAAAGGAAGATAAAGGATTCAAATTGGCAAGGAAGAAGTCAAGTTATCTCTATTTGCAGATGACATGATCTTATACCTGAGTGATCCCAAAAACTCCACCAGGAAACTCCTGGAACTAATATAGACGTTCATGTCTCTTCTAAGCAGTTGCCATAGTTAAGCACAGGTGTCAACTTGACTGTTGAGGGTTTGAGCTCTGGGCACAGTTTAGACAGTTAATGGTTGAGTTAAACCCAGAGCAAACCTGAAGGAGATTGTCTAGCTGATGGAGAAGACCCAGCCCAGGGTGGGTGGGATTAGCCCTGGATAAATCACAGAGAGCTGGTTGAGAGATTGGCATCCTTCTGTTCACTTGGCCAGACATGCTGGTCTGGCAAGTAAGGATTGTCCATCTCTCTGCTGTTATGTGGTGATGATGGCCAGTTCCCTCAGCCCTGGTGTTGGTGCCTGCTCTTCCTTCAATCTGGACTAAGAACTGTAATGAGGAATTGTAAGAGGATAAGCCCTTGTGCCCTCAAGCAGTATGATGGCCATTTTTCAGCAACCATGCAGGCAAACTGCAACAGCATTTAAGAATTTTTTTTTTCCTTTTTGTACAAAAATGTTGTCCTTGGTTTCCAGAGGAAGGAGTCTTGGATTTAGAAACTTGGAAAAAGATAGAAAAGAGAAAAGAAACTATTATCATGTCATGGACCAGAAAAGGTCCCAACTGTTACATTTTCTTTATGGAGTTTAATGATAGATTCTTTAGGTCCTAGTCAAGAAACAGTAAGCATAGCACAGGAAACTAAGTTAGAGGAGAAAACTCTGCTGATTCCAAAGGAAAATAAAGGTAAAAATTATGAAGGTTTAATTAAGCCTAATGTGTCATTACAATAAGTTTAGAGGAAGCGGTTGATGACGTCCTGTCTCATCTCCCTCTGAGGAGACTGATTTAGAGAAGGAAGCAGATGATAAAGTCCTGTCTTCCTCTGAGGAGAATGACTTAGAGGAAGCACTTCACCATAGTGAGGATGATGGGGTATTTCTAAAGTCTTCAATGCCATTTCCCCTTGAGAGTCCTGGGAAGCTTCCCACAGAGGTAGGATTTCTTGGAGCGGGACAACAGGCTAGAAGAATGGGAAATGAAGATCCTACATGGAAGCCAAATGCAGAAGCTACAGAAATAGTTTTAAAGCAATTGGCGGTGATGCCACAGTGAGGCTGTGGTGTCACTGTTGAGGCTGTCATGTGACCATGAGCCTGAAATGTCAGTGATGAGGCTGTGGTGTCACAGCGAGGAAGTCAGGATGTCCATGGTGTCACTGATGCTATGATGTCAGATGATAGCCTATTATGTCACAGCGAGGCTGTGATGTCAGAGGTGAGGCTGTGATGTCACAGTGAGTCTGTGATGTCAGAAATGAGGCGATAATGCCAGAGTGAGGCTGTGATATCACTGTGAAGCTGTGATGTCACTATGAGTTTGTGACATCACAGAGAGGTTGTTAAGTCACAGGGAAGCTGTGAAGTCACTGCAAAAGATATGATGTCAGGGGCAAGACAGATTTCACCATGAGGATATGATGTAACAGGTGAGTCTGTGATGTAAAATGTTAGACTGTGAGGTCACGGTGAGGCTGTGATATCAGTGGGAAGACTGATGTCACAATGAGGCAGTGATGAACATGTAAGGCTGTGGTGTCACTATTTATGATGTCGAAGGTTATGATGTCACTGCTGAGGCTGTGAGGTCACTGTGAGCCTGTGCTATCTGTGGTGAGGCTGTGGTGTCATAGTAAGGCTAGGTAGGATACCAGTAGTGAGGCTGTGATTTCACCAAGAGTCTGTGATGTCACAGTGAGGTTGTAATGGCACAGTGCAGCAGTGAGGTCAGTGGTTAGGGTGTGATTTCAAAAGTGAGACTGAGTTGAGAGATGAGACTGAGATGTCGCATTGATGATGTGATATAATTGGTGAGGCTGAGATGCTAAAGTGAGGTTATGATGCCACCGTGAGGCTGTGGTGTCACTGGTCAGACTGTAATATCATGGTGAGCCTGCCCTATCAGGGGTGAGGTTGTGATGTCACAGTGAGGCTAGCACAGTGTGGCTGTAATGTCACAGTGAGGTTGTAATGTCACAGTGAGGTTGTGATGTCAGTAGTGACTGTGCTTTCACAGGGAGTCTATGTCATTGGTGAGGTTGTATTGTCACTGATGAGGCTCTAATGTCACAGTGAGTTTATTGTGTCAAACTAAGGCTGCAATTGCACAGTGAGGCTATGATGTCAGAAGTGAAGCTTTATATCACCGTGATGTTTTGATGGCATGGTATGGCTGTGCTATCACAATGAGTGTGATGTCACTGTGAGGTTGTGATGTCAGTGGAGCGAGACTATGACATCACAGTATGACTGTGATATTGGAGTATAGCTCTGAGGTCAGTGCTTAGGCTGTCATTTCAGAAATGATCCTGATGTCAGTGATGAAGCTGAGACATCACAGTAAGGCTATGATGTCAACAGTGATGCTATGAAGTAACATTGAGGCTGTGTTGTCACAGTGAGGCTATGTCACAGATGTGTATGTGATGTCTCCATGAGGCTATTATGTCAGTGGCAAGGCTGATGTCACAGTGAGTTTGTGATGGCACAGTGCAGCTGTGATGTTAGTGGTGAGACTGATGTCACAATGAGGTTCTGATGCAACTGGTGAAGGTGTGATGTCACAATAAGGCTGGAAAGTCAGTGGTGAGAAAGATGTCATAGTGAGTCTATGATGTCACTGGTGAGGCTATGATGTCAGGGGTGAAACTATTACATGACAGTGACACTGGTGAGGCTGTGACATCAAATGTGGTGTTGTCACTGGTGTGGCAGTGATGTCAGTGTTCTGACTAATGTCAGTGGTGATGCTGATGTCACAGGTGAGTCTCTGCTCTCACTGGTGAGGCTGTGATGTCACTCTGAGGCTATGGTGTCACTATGAAGGTTGCATGTCACTGTAGGCTGTCATGTTGCTTTGAAAGATTATAACACTGAAGCTGTGATGTCACAGTGAGGCTGTGATGTCAGTGGTAACACCGATACCACAATGAGGCAATGATATGACAGGTGAGCCTGTGGTGTCAGTGGGCAGTTTGTGAAGTCACTGTTAGGCTGTGATGCCAACATGAGCCCATGATGTCACAGGGAGTTGGTGATGTCACAGTGGAGGCTGCGAGGTCACAGCGAGACTGTTATGTCAGTGACAAGGCTGATGTCACAGTGAGGCTGTGATGTCACAGTGAGGCTGTGATGTGACAGTATGACTTTCATGTCAGTGGTTAGGCTGTGATTTCAGAAGTGAGACTGATGTGAGAGATGAGGCAAAGAGGTCTCATTGATGATGTGATATAACTGGTGAGGCTGTGCTTCCACAGTGAGGTTATGATGTCACCATGAGACTGTGGTGTCAATGGTGAATCAGTGGTAAGACTGATGGCACATCAAGGCTGCGATGTAACAAGTGAGCCTGTGGTGCAATGGGCAGGCAGTGAGATCACTATGAGGCTGTGATGCCACCATGAGTCTTTGATGTCACCATGTGGCTGTGGTGTCACAGGGCACCATTGTTTGGTCCCATGACCCAGCATGAACCCTAACCTAAAAATGCAAGATAGGAAGTGGTAGCGGTAGGAATTAAAAATTTCAGGCTCTGGGTCAGAGAGGGCCTTGGATGTCCTCTTATCATCCAAGCCGACTTTATTGTAACATACATGGGTTTTATAATCAAGGAGCAGGGCCAAATTCTTTACAGGATTATGTAAAGCACATACATTTTGGTGACATGCACTTGTTGTGGGACCAGGTATGCTAAACAGGCATGGCACCTTGTTGCTAGAAGAGAAAGGAATGTATGCCTCAAAACAGAGTTACTTGGTCTGTGCATAAGCATATCTCAGATAAGCAGGAAGGAACTGCTGGGGGAAGAACAGCCCAGCCAGGTTCTTGTTTCTTGAAATGTTTTTCTCAACTCCTCCAAGTGTCTGTTGTGTTGATGCATTTATTTAACTCCTCCTGAATTTCCTCTTTCATAGTATTGGTCATGGTAATGATCATACTTTGAAAGTCATTATCTTGGGCCTGGCTTTCTTGGCTATTTTCTGTAAATTTGTTCTGGTTGGAATCTGTCACTATGGGTTTAATTCTTTCAGTGGGAGGTTTGTTTTCTTGGGTTTTGTTTCTCTTGGGTCTACACTTTGACTTGGGCATTGTTGTTTTGTCTCTTGAGTCCTTACAGTTTCTATGTGTTTTTGACTGAACTGAGTTAGTTGGTATAACTGCTGTCTGGCAATTATTACTAGTGGTTGCCTTGGAATTGGGTATGTTTGTCTGTTGTTATTGTTATTTCCAAGATGAGGCTATTAGACTGTTAGTACATCAATTAAATCAAGTATAATAGACAGGGAGTGCCTTACCTGGTCTGAGAGTGAGCCAGCATGTGCTCCCGACAGGCAGAAGGGGGCAGGAGCTAAGGATAATCAGCAGGCTTCACCTGGGACCTGGGGCGTGGCCAGTAGTCCACCCAAGCCCTGGGCAGCTTTGGCGCTGCTCAGGCTGGAGTACTGGGTGACCTGGGTTCTGGGAGGTTTTCTCATGAATCTGCACTTTGAGTTGGGCATTGTTGCTTTGTCTCTTTTGTTGTTTTGTCTCTTAAGACCTTTCAGTTTCTCTATGTTTTTGACTGAATTGACTTATTTGGTATTACTACTCTCGGGCAGTTATTACTAGTGTTTGCCTTTGAGTTGGGTATGTTTGTCTGTTGTTATTGGTATTTCATAGATGAGGCTATTAGACAGTACATCAGTTAAATCAGGTTTAGTGGACAGGGGGTGAATATTAGTATGGTAGTGAACTTTTACAACTAAGTACCTTGGTGATATGTGAGGATGAGTGGTATAATCCCTGAAGTTGTATATGTTTTGCAGTTTCTATATGGAAAAGCTAATCAACAGTGATTAATAGTTGAGAGGAGCAGGATGGTTAAAAAAAAGAGGGGGGTCACTTATCTTTGGGCTGGAAGTGAAGAATCTCTTCCATGTGATAGGATGATTTTAGAGAACTTCAGATGTATGGCTTTTGTCCCCTAGAGCTTGGCTCCAGTTTCCTTTGGACTCTGTTGAATTCTGAGTAGCCGTGTGTCCTCTGTGGACCACAAGCAAGGGTCCTTGGTGGGCCGGAGGGACAGAGGGGCTGATGGAGATTGCAGAACTCTTTACCTGGGGTCTGGGACTTGGCTTAGTAGTCCATCCAAGCTCCACAGATGGAGGACTGTTAGCAAGTCCTGTCCCGGTCAGGTGAGCAGGCTTGTGGGAGGAACAAAGGGGCTGGGATTTGGGGCGTGGCCCAGGCAAACTCCAGGCAGCCTGGGTGTTGCTCAGTCTGGCTGGTGGGAGGAGCTGGGGAGACCTGGGGACTGGTGGAACTCACCTGGGATGGAGGACCGGGAGTGAGTCCTGTCCCGGTTGGGTGGGCAGACATACAGGCTAGTCTGTCTTCTTTACGTATTAAAGTATTGAGTTGGCTCCAGGTCAGGATCTGGCTCCTCGAGTTGTTCTGCATTGATGCCAGCTCCTTTTTTCCTGAAGGCTAAGAGCTGTGATCTCGTCAGGGAAACTCTCCATGACTTTCTATTGGGCAGACTAAATGCTTGGAAATCCACCTGCTGATGGAGAAACACAAAGATACCCGTGACTCCAGTGGAGCTCTGAGTCTGTTTACAACAGGTGTATGTCAAGCGTGTTCTGCCATTATAAAACAATTTTTAAGTGTATTTCTTTTTTTAAAAAAATAAAATGGAGGAAAGAATTAAATGAGGTGTACCTGAGGAAGTCCTCTCACCCTCCCCAATTTTTAAAATACCATTTAATTATGTCATTAGCACATATAACAATAGCCATTATAATTATAAAAGAAAAATTTGTTCTATGATAGTGTAGTTTACTATCTAGGAGAGATTTTTTTTTTACATTTTTTATTGTTATTTCAGCTCATACAAACTTAATAGGTACACCAGTTCCCTCCCTCCCTCCTCCTCCCCCCAAACCCCCTGTTCCCCCTCCCCTCACCCCTCGCTCTCCACCCCCCCCAGTGCCTCCCGCCCCAATTCCCAGAGAGTTCTTTCTTATGCATGCCTGACTCTTGTCTGGGCCCTCCTCTCCGATGTTGTAGAAGGACCTAGTGGCATTTCCCTGAACCCTTTCCCGTATTTCCCTTAAGCATAGGAACGCTGCTATGCCTGCCAATCCCTTGCCTCCAAGGATATTGGTGCCTTTAGGAGATGTTAGACTTTGTGAGGTCAATAGTGTGTTGGACATTGCACAGGGCATGCAAAGTCCAATTATGATTGCTTCGGCCCTAACTTGTGTGGAGTATCTTGCAAGTCATTGCTCCTCCCATCCTTTTAGGAGAGATTTTGAAAAGTGAACAATTGATTTTCTCTTAAATCAATCTCGTAACACACACTCACTCACATGGTCCAGACACTCCCCACCAGAACCCAGGTCACCCACTACTCCAAGGCCCTCTCACCATCCAGCCTGAGCAGCGCCAAAGCTGCCCAGGGCTTGGGTGGACTACTGGTCACGCCCCAGGTCCCAGGTGAAGCCTGCTGATCATCCTTAGCCCCTGTCCCCTTCTGCCTGTCGGGAGCACATGCTGGCTCACTCTCAGACCAGGTGAGGCACTCCCTGTCTATTATACTTGATTTAATTGATGTACTAACAGTCTAATAGTCTCATCTTAGAAATAACAATAACAACAGACAAACATACCCAATTCCAAGGCAGCCACTAGTAATAATTGCCAGACAGCAGTTATACCAACTAACTCAGTTCAGTCAAAAACACATAGAAACTGTAAGGACTCAAGAGACAAAACAACAATGCCCAAGTCAAAGTGTAGACCCATGAGAAGCAAAACCCAAGAAAACAAACCTCCCACTGAAAGAATTAAACCCATAGTGACAGATTCCAACCAGAACAAATTTACAGAAAATAGCCAAGAAAGCCAGGCCCAAGATAATGACTTTCAAAGTATGATCATTACCATGACCAGTACTATGAAAGAGGAAATCTAGAAGGAGTTACATAAATGCATCAACCACTTTGAACACAACAGACACTTGGAGGAATTGAGAAAAACAGCTCAAGAAACAAAAATAGGCATACAGCAGTTAAACCAGTTTCAGGAAGAGTTTAAAATTGAACTAAAAGACAAGTTATCCTCAACCCAGAACTGAAGAGAAAGTCTTATCAGCAGAACTAACAAGCAGAAAATAGAATTTCACATCTTGAAGACAAAATGGAAGAATTAACCAGCTCAATGGAAGAGGTTGTTAAAGCCAAAAAGATACTTGAGAGGATTATTCAAAAGTCATGGGACATCCTTAAAAAGCCTAACATGCACATTCATGGAATTACACCAAGAATCCCAAAATACCATACCTGAGGAATTTTTCAAAGTATCATATATGAAAACTTCCCTCATATAAAGAATGAGAGCCCATTCAAATACAAGAGAAATTTTGCACCACAAACAGATTTGACCAAAATTAAAACTTGCCATGGCAAATAATAATCAAAACACTCCACATTCCAGACAAAGAAAAGGTGCTAAGAGCTTCAAGGGAAATAAAAACAAGTTACTTTTAAAGGTAAACCTATTAAAATAATAAATGACTTCTCAATGGAAACAGTAAAAGCAAGAAGAGCTTGGAGAGATGTACTTCAAGTACTAAATGAACAAAAATGTCAGCCCAGGCTGATATACCTGGCAAAATTATCTGTCATGATCGAGGAAGAAAGAAGTTTTTCAGCACAAAGACAATTTGAAGGCTTAAAAAAAATGCTAGAAATAATACTCAAGCTTGAAGAAAAAAACAAGAGTATCCAGGGGGACAGAAGGGAAGTATATCACCAAAACCTAAAAGCCAAACAATATACTTAAAAAAGCCACTAAATATAAAAAATTTCCAGAATTAAAAATAATTTTTCCATTATAACAGTAAATGTCAATGGTATTAACTCACCGATCAAAAGACACAGATTACAAATTTGGATTAAAAACCACAACCCGTCAATCTGCTGCCTTCATGAAACTCATCTCACTACAAAAGGTAGGCACATCCTAAAAATAAAAGGCTGGTCCAAAATTCTGCAAGCTAATGGAGTCAGGAAGTAGGCAGGGGTAGCCATTATGCTGTCGTACAAAGTCTACTTCAAACCAAAAAAAATCATAAGAGACACAGATGGACACTACATTTTAGTTACAGGTACAGTTTACCAGGAAGACTTCACAATACTGAACATATATGCACCTAATACGGGCCCCTCCATATTCATTAAGCAAATCCTACTGCATCTAAAGTGAGAAATCAACCCCCAAATGACAATTCGTGGGGATTTCAACACCGCCCTCTAAACATGGGATAGATCAACAGGTTTAAAAGCTTAACAGAGACACTTTGGAACTTAATCAAACCCTTAATGAAATGGACCTTTCAGATCTCTATTGAATTTTTCAGCCATGCACCAAAGAATACACAATTCTCTCAGCAGCACATGGAACTTTCTCCAAAATAGATCACATATTGGGCCATAAAAAGAATCTACACATATACAGGAAAGCTGAAATTCTAGCCTGTACCCTATCAGACCACCATGATCTAAAGCTTAAATCCACAACACAACAAACAACAGAAAATATACTAACTCCTGGAAACTTAACACTATGATGCTGAATGAGAATTGGATTCAGGAAGAAATTACAAAGGAAAGCCAAGATTTCCTGAAAGTGAATGATAATGAAAATACAACTTATCAAAATCTTTGGGATACAATGAAAGCTGTCCTAGAAGTAAGTTCATAACTCTTAATGCCTACATCAAAAAAATGGAAACATCGCAATAAATAACTTAACAATGCAGCTTAAAGCTTTGGAGACACTAGAGCAATCTGATCCCAAAAGCAGTAGAAGAGAGGAGATTAGCAAAATAAGGGGAGAAACATCTGAAATTGAGATTAGGAAAATGATACAGAGAATCAACCAATCAAAAAGCTGTTTTTTTTTTTGAAAAAATCAATAAGATTGATAAACCCCTAGCTAAATTAACCAAAAGCAAGAGAGAAAAAACACAAATTAACAAAATTAGAAATGAAAATGGAGTTATCACTACTGATACCCAAGAAATTCAGAGTATTATGATATCATATATCAAAAACTTATACTCTGTGAAATCTGACACACAAAAGAAATGGATGAATTCCTAAGTAAGCATAACTTACCTAAATTGAATCAAGAAATTGTCAATTATTTAAATAGTCCTATAACATATGAGGAAATTGATGAAATAATTTCAAATCTTCCTACCAAAAATGTCCTGGACCAGATGGATTCAGCACAGGGTTCTACCAGACATTTAAGGAGCTAATAACACCAATATTCCTTCAACTGTTCCATCAAATAGCAAAGGAAGGAACACTACCAGATTCTTTCTATGAAGCTAATATTGTCTTAATCCCGAAACCTAATAAGACACACTTAAAAAAGAAAACTATAGGCCCATCTCTCTGATGAACACAGATGCAAGGATTCTCAAGTCTTAGTAAATAGGATTCAAAAACATATCAAAAAGGTCATTCACTGGGATCAAGTAAGCTTTATATGATCATATACCTGGGTGATCCTAAAAACTCCACCAGGAAGCTCCTTGAACTAATACAGGAGTTCAGCAGGGTGGCAGGATACAAAATAAATGTACAAAAATCAGTGGTCTTCCTATATGTCCAGAATGAAAGAAGTGAAAAATCTCTGAGAGAAACAATCCCATTTACTGTAGCCCCTAAAAAAATGAAATACCTTGGTATAAATCTAACCAAGGAAGTAAGAGACCTTTACAATGAAAACTTTAAAACCCTAAGGAAAGAAATTGCAGAAGACACCAAAAGGTGGAAAATCTCCCATGTTCCTGGATTGGCAGAATCAATATCATAAAAATGACCATTCTATCTAAGGCGATATACAGATTCAATGCTATACCAATTAAAATCCGAAAGCAATTTTTTAAAAAGAGTTTGATCAAATAATCTCAAAATTCATATCGAGGAACAAAAGACCCAAGATAGTAAAAGCAATCCTGAGTAACAAAAACACTGCTGGAGGTGTACTAAACCTTAGTCTATACTACAAATCCATAATTATAAAAACAGCCTGATACTGCTTCCAAAACAGACACATAGATCAATTGATAAGGGTTGAAATTACAGAGCTCATAGTCGGGATTAACCCATACATGAGCTCCCCCTGCCACACTGAGATGATCCTCACAGAAAAGGAACAGAGTGTTCCTAAGTCAGAAGAGTAGGTTGCACAGAAGAAAAAAATATTCCAGAAGAAACTGCAGAAACAAAAACTTATGGCCTGGGAATAAATTCAGCATAAAATAAAGGCAAAATGAAGTAAAAAAAAAGAGAGAGAGAGAGAAACAATTATATTGAGTGAAGTATCCCAGACACAGAAAACTAAGCACCATATGTACTCCTAATAGTTGGATCCTTGTACCAAACCCACTTAGTGACACACTCAGAGATAAGTCTCTGTAATACCTACAATAATTGCAAAGATTATAAGCAGGAGGGAAGGGGACGGAAGGCCCCACAGAAACAAGGAGAGAGAGGATCATGCTACAGCAGAGAAAAATAGGTCACCATCAAGGACTGCAAGTAAGTAATGAGACATGTGGTTGAGATCACACAATCTCCTTACTGGCCATTTGCCTCTCACCAGAAAGGGAAGGCATGGAGTCTAGCAAATAGAAGGTAACCATCCTGCAAATGGGAGACTGACCCCCCCCACACAGAGGTCTCCTACTCTTATTCCATCTATCTTTGTATCTACTGTTATAATAGAATTCTATTTTAACAGCGTTTTACCTCTGGCCAGGGGATGATATCCAATACCCATCAGGATGAAGCCATGCACAGTGCAGGAGCAGCAAAACAGAAAAAAATCAGCACACCATAATTTGCAAAGTGAGAGACTCTACATCAACCACCTGGAACCAGGTCAGCCTAATCTCTTCCCATCCTAAGGCTCAGGGAAATTTGCAGAAGAGGGATCGGTAAGACTGTAAGAGCCTAAAGATGGGGAGAAGCAATAATATGCAAGATACTCCATACAAGTTAGGGCCGAAGTAATCATAATAGGACTTTGTATGACCTGCGCAATTACCAACATCTCATTGATCCCCCAAAGTCTAGCATGGATCACAGCCACTAGGATGTCAAAGGTGAAGCTTTATGTCACAGTGATGTTTTGAGGGAACGGTATGGTTGTGATGTCACAATGAGGCTGTGATGTCAGTGGAGTGAGTTTATGACATCACAGTGAGGATGTGATTTCAGGGGTTAGGCTGTGATATAAGAATGAGGCTGATGTGAGCGATGAAGCTGTGATGTCAGTGGAGTGAGTTTATGACATCACAGTGAGGATGTGATTTCAGGGGTTAGGCTGTGATATAAGAATGAGGCTGATGTGAGTGATGAGACTATGATGTCACAGTCAGGCTTGCATGTCACTGGTGAGGCTGTGATGCCACCATGAGCCTTTGACATCACTGTGTGGCTGTGGTGTCACTGTGAGCCCATGATGTCACAGGGAATTGGTGATGTCACGCTGGAGGCTGTGAGATCACAATGAGACTGTGATGTCAGAGCAAGGCTGATGTCACAGTGAGGTTATGATGTCAGTGGTTATGCTGTAATGTCACATTGAGGCTGTGATGATGTCACAGTGAGGCTATGTCAGTGGTATGTATGTCAACAGAAGGGCATGATGTTAGTGGCAAGGCTGATGTCACAGTGAGTTTGTGATGTCACAGTGCAGCTGTGATATCACTTCTAGGTTGCAATGCCACAGTGAGGGTGTGAGGACACAGTGTGGCTATGATGTCACAGTGAGGCTCTGAGGACACAGTGATGTGATGTCACTGGAGAAGTTTTGATGGTTTTGATAGCACAGTGAATCTGTGTTGTTAGTGTTGAGACGGATGCCACAGTGAGGCTGTGATATCACTGTGAAACTTTCAAGTCACTATGAGTCTGTGACACCACTGAGTCACTGTGATGTCACAGTGAGGCCGTAAGGACACTGTGGAAGATGTGATATCAGTGGCAAGGCTGATTTCACCATGAGGCTATGATATTACTGGTGAGTCTATTATGTAACAGGTAGATTTTTGAGGTCACAGTGAGTCTGTGAGGTCATTCTGAAGCTGAGATATATGTGGGAAGATTGATGTCAAAATGAGGCAGTGATGTAACATGGGAGGCTGTGGCGTCACTGAGGCTATAATGTCACAGTGCGGCTATGATATCAGAAGAGAATCTTTATGTTACAGTGATGCTTTGATGGCATGGTATGGTTGTGATGTCACAATGATGCTGTGATGTCAATGTGAGGTTTTGATGTCACAGTGAAGTTGTGAAGACAAAAGGACACTATGATGTCACGGGGAGGCTGTCATGTTTCAGTGAGACTGGGAGTCAGTGGTGAGGCTTTGGTGCCATATTGAGGCTAGGTAGAATGTCAGTGATGAGGGTGTCATGTCACATTGAGGCTGTGGTTTCAGAGGTGATCCTGTGATGTCATAGTGAGGCTGTGATGTCACAGTGGGACTACAAATGCAGAAGTGAGGTGGTGATGTCACAGTGAGGCTGTGTTGTCACCAGTGATGCTGTGATAGCACTGAGATGTCAGTGGAGCGAGACAATGACATAACAGTGATTATGTGATTTCAATGGCAGGCTGTGATATTGGAATGAGGTTAATATGAGTTTTGAGGGTAAGATGGCACAGTGAGTCTGTCTTGTCACTGGTGAGGCTGTGGTGCCACCATAAGGCTTTGATGTTACCTTGTATCTGTGGTGTCACCTTGGGCCCGTGATGTCACAGGGAGTTGGTGATGTCACGGTTGAGGCTGTGAGGTCACAGTGGACTGTGATGTGAGTGGCAAGGCTAATGTCACAGTGAGGTTATGATGTTAGTGGTGATGTTGAGATGTCACTTTGAGGCTGTGATGTCACAGGGAGACTATGTCAGAGTTGTGTATGTGATGTCACCATGAAGCTATTATGTCAGTGTTAAGGCAGATGTCAGTGTGAGTTAGTGATGTCTCAGTGAAGCTCTGATGTCAGAGTGATGCTGTGATGTCACTGGAGAGGTTTGGATGACACGTTGAGGCTGTGACGTCAGTTGTGAGGCTGATATCACAATGAGGCTGTGATGTTACTGGTGAGGCTATGATGTCCGTGATGAATCTATTATGTGACAGTGACATTGATGAGGCTCTAATGTCAAAGGCTGTGTTGTCACTGGTGTCAGTGATGATGCTGTGATGTCACATTGACTATGATTTTACAGTGAGACTATGTCAGAGTTGTGTATGTGATGTCACCAAGCGGCTATTATGTCAGTGGCAAGGCTGATATCACAGAGAGTTTGTGATGTCACAGTGAGGTTGTGATGTCACACTGAGTCTACGAAGACATCGCAGTGAGGATGTGATTTCAGTGTTTAGCCTGTGATATCAGAAAGAGGTTGATGTGAATGATGTGGAAATGATGTCACAGTGAGCCTGACATCTCATTGGTGAGGCTGTGATGCCACCGTGAGGCTTTGATGTCACCTTATATTTGTGGTGTCACCATAAGCCTGTGATGTCACACGGATTAGATGATGTCACAGTGGAGGCTGTGAGGTCACAGTGAGACTGTGATGTCAGTGGTACGGCTGATGTCACAGTAGTTATGATGTCAGTGTTGATGCTATGATGTCACATTAAGGCTGTCATGTCATTGTGAAGGTTGTATGTCACTATGGGCTGTCATGTCACTGTGAGGTCATATCACTCTGGAAGTGGTGATGTCACAGTGAGGCCATGATATCAATGGCAAGACATGTTAAAATAAGGCTATGATGTAACAGGCGAGCCTGTGGTGTCAGTGGGCAGGCTGTGAGGTCACTTTGATGCTGTGATGCTGCAGTGAAGCTCTGATATCAGGGCTGATGTCAAGGGTGATGCTTGGATTTCACGGTGAGGTTAGGACGTCAGGGGTGAGGCCACGCAGTCACAATGAGGCTCTGATGTCAAAGGAGAGACTGTGATGTCACTGTGAGGCTGTGCTGTTACCGCTAGATTGTCATATCCCAATTTGGCTGAGATTTCAGTGGTTAGTCTGTGATGTCAGAAGTGAGGCTGATGTCAGTGATGTGGCTGAGATATCATAGTGAGGCTGGGAGGTTAGTGGTGAGGCTGTGATGCCACATTGAGGCTGTGGTGTCACTGTTAAGGCTGGCATGTGACTGTGAGCCTGAAATGTCAGTGATGTAATAGCAGGGCTAAAGAGAACATCATTGGTGTTACTGATGCTATGATGTGGCTGAGATGTCACAGTGAGGCTGAGATGTTACTGCTGTGAACTGCACAGAAAAATAAGGGAATGAATGCTCATTTCTCCCAAACCGGAAGAGTTGCAACCTCCAAACTTCTGCAGGATTCTTGTCCCTAAGAAAGAAGATCACCTGGAACATCGCACTTCGTGGCAGGAGCAAACATAATGGATAGGAGGCTACCTTTAACAGATGTGATTCTCTCTCAAACAGAAAGTGTTACAACATCCAAACTACTGCAGGATTTCTTGGCCATAAGTAACATTTCGAATGAGAGTCTGCCTCACTTGGGTCAATATATTGAAAAATCCTAGCATGAGTGAACATAATGCACAGAAACCTAAGGGAAACAAATGAGATATTCTGCTGAACAGAAAGTGTGACAACCTTGTTCCTAAGAAGTGCACCTGGCACATTTTCAAGGAGAGTCTACCTCGCTTGATTCAAAGTCTTTAAATATTGTGGCAGATGTAATCACACTTCACAGAAAAATAAGGGACACAAATGTTCACTTCTGATCTAGAAGAGTTACCCCCTCCAAACTTCTGGAGGATACTTGTCCCAAGGAAGGGCACCTGGAACATTTCGAATGAGAGCCTGCCTCACTATCTTCACAATCTTTGAAGACCGTGGCAGGAACCATATGAGGGGACAGAACTTGAGGGAACAAATGTGATTTTCTCCTGAACAGAAAGAGTTACAACCTCCAAACTTCTACAGCCTACCTGTGGCTAAGAAGTGCACAGGGAACATTTCGAATGAGAGTCTCCCTCACCAAGTTAAAAATCTTGAAGATGCTTGCAGGAGTGAACATAATGCACAGACAACTAAGGGAAACAAAGGCAATATTGTACTGAACAGAAAGTGTGAAAACCTCCAAACTTCTACAGGACACTTGTCCCTGGGAACGTCACCAAGGAACACTTTGAATGTCCATCTGCTTTTCTTGGCTCAAAATGTTTAAAGATCATGGCCTGAGTGAACAGAGTGGACAGAAACCAAGGGGAAAAAAAGCAATTTTGCTACTGACAGAAGGAGTTACAACCTGAAAATTGCTGCAGGACACTTGTTCCTAAGAAGTGCACCTGGAAGATTCTGAAAGAGAGTCTGCCTCAGTTGGAGGAAAATCTTTGAAGAGAATGGAAAAACAAACCACAGTAGACAGAAACCTGTTAAAGACATATGGTTTTCTCCTGATACATAAAAAGACACATAATATGTTACTAGTTTAATAAAGTTCATTCAATCTTCATAAGTAAAAATGGATTTTGAATAGAAATAAAAAGAACACAACCAGTAGCTTTTGTTTTCATGTGCAATAGATGTTTAGCATACATTAATGTGTTCCATAAATGTGACCATGGGTTCACTTTAATGCTATGTTCCATTAAGAAACTAGCTGTACACAGTGTCTCCCTGTCTTCTAAACACACACACCACCAAATTTCCAAATATTGCATATGGGAAGGTGGGTAATATGATCAAAACATGTTTTTCAAAATTCTGTTATAGGATTATTATATTTTACATTTTGTTTTAGTGTGTGTGTGTGTGTCTGTGTGTGTGTTTGTATGTCTGTGTGAGAGGGGGAGAGAGAGAAAGAGAGAGAGAGAAGGAACTGTGTGTCCCTATGGAGTACCCCAGGGTGAATTTGGGGATCATCCTGGATTGCTTCTGCCTCTTTTTTGCTTTGCTGTAGGATTTCCCATGTTCTGCCCACCAGGACAGGAAATGGTGGCTTCCACCATTTCTACTTTGTGTTTTTAATGGGACCTGAACTCAAGACCCTCTGCTTGTGAGATAGGCTCTTAACCCCTGAGCCAACTCTCCAGCCCAGAAGTGACTTTCTTACCTGAAAGAGAATCTGACTAGCATAGAAACACAACACAGATGGTTTTCTACTCTACTTTTTCAAAGTTATAGTGTTGTGAAAGTGACATACATACAGGATAAACCTATCTTGAATTTTGAATCTGCACCCTTTCCTGCACTAGCATGGTGTAGCCAGATTTTCTCTAGTAAAGCTGGGTGGCACAACAGTGAGACACAGTTCCCAATCAGTCACACAAAATCATGAACAGAACCAACTCTACAACTTAGAGATATTCACTAAATTTGGCCTTAGGCTTTTGTACTTAATTCAACCTCTTAATGTGAGTCAAGAAACATTTGTATTCAAAGCTTGCCAAATTCACACTTAATCATGCTTGGGTTTTCCTGATCCTTCAAAATCACAGAAATCTCCTCTCTGGGGCGGAAAGCTAAATGCATCTTTCTTTCTCTCTTAAATCGCTTGACTCAGTGATATTGCACAGCAGCAGAGTAGTAATCTGTACAGTCAACCCCACTTGATGCAGGGTGCCAAGCAATGTATTGATATAAAAGAACACTTCTGAAAGGCTGTTATAAGGAATGTTGTTTTGCTTTTAATTTGGTACCTAAGTAGGAATGTGCTTGCTATGCAAGTAGGATAACTAGAGTTTGGATTTGAGAACTATATAAATGCAGTGTAGACAGAGTCAGTCTATAATTCCAGCTTTAGAAGGCAGAAATGGGATCTCCAGAGTAAGCTGATTAGTTATTCAGCCTGAAGGAATAAGATGGAAAAAGCATCAAAGATGAATCCGGGCAGCTTCAGGCTCCACATGTACACATAATCATGTGCATGCATGCTTGCAAGCATGCAAACACACACACACACAATTATTCACATGAAAACACATTCACATATGTGGCACATCACACACACAGATGAAAAAGTGAAAAGAAAAGAAAGAACAGCCAAACAATAGCAACAAAATCCTACACAAAGTCCAGACATGGTTGATTGATGCCTGCAATCTCAGTAGTCAAGAGATTGAGGCAGGAGCCAGTGAGATGACTCAGCAGGTAAAGCACTTGTGCAAACCTGGGTTCCATTCCAAAGCGGCTCTTTGATATCCATAAAATATGCTTTGTGACTCATGTGATCACCTGCACACATACACAATGATCATTTATTAAGTGCTGTGGAGATGGCTCAGTGTTTAAACCGCTGGAGCTCAGATCCCCAGATATGATGGGAAATGCCTGTTACTCCTTAAAACCAGTAGTCTGGCAAACTCTATGTTTGCTGAAACCCAATCTCAAAAAGAATAAGGCCAAAGAGTGACAGGAGATGATTCTTGATATCAACCTTACATTGCATGGGAGTGCACACAAATGCACAGACACCTACATACAAGTAAATCAAAACATATATATGTACTCTACATACATGCAGGAAAATGAGGGGAGAAACTAGAAAGGAAGGAAGGGAGAATGAAAGGAAGGAAGTAAGGAGAGAAGGAGGAAGGAAGAAAGGGAAGAAAGGAAGAAGGAAAAAAAGGCTGAGGCTGAAGGATGTGGCAAGGAAAACACAAAAGGGGAAACAGGACACTGTCAGTCTGTGAAGTGCTTGCAGTACTTGTAACACCAGCACTGGAGAGGTGAAGACAAGGAAGATTCCCTAGCCAGCAAGTTAGCTCAGTAAGTAAGCTCCAGGTTCAAAACCTAGGCTGAGAGCAACAAAAATGACATTTGATACTAACCTCTAGCATCCATATGCTGCATTCCAACATATACATGCAACACACATGGACATCCACTTGCACAAAGGCATTCAACAAGCACACACATGAAAAGTTAACTGGTGAGGATGGCAGGTGGTGAGGATATAAAGAAACTGGAGCCTTCGTAAGGTGTTAGTGAAATTTAAAATGGCAAAGATGCTTTAGAACATTTTTGTATAATAGGAAACATTTGCCAAGCAAGGCATAAAGGACCACACATTATTGGGTTCTGTGTTGGGTCCCAGTTCCTCAGAAGCTGAGGGAAGAACACTGCTTGACATCATCTTGGGCAACATAGCAAGATCCATCTCAAAAGATCCTAAGCAAAACCAACCACACAGAATTCCGTTTATCTGAAATGTCTGGAACAAGAAATATACAGACATTTTCAAGTGTGTTTTCAGGACTGAGAGTAGAGAAAGAGATGAGGAGACTGTTAAAGAACTGGATTTCTTTTTAAGGTGAGAAAATGTATTATTAATGCTGGTGGTCTATCAACTGTTTTTTTGCATATGTGTGTGTGTATCATAGAGCAGATCAATGTGTGTACCTGTGAAAGCCTGAGAGTGACTTTGGGAATCGCTGCTCTTATTCCTTTGCTACAGTGTTTCCCAGGCTCCATTTTCTGCCACCAAAAAGTACAAGTCTGTCATCTTCACCTGACAAAATGTGGGATCTGAAGAACTGAACTTAGGTAACTTGTGATAACTGACTGGGCAAAGGGAAATGGGTAATGCACAGGCCCTGCTGAAGAGCAGCCTTGGAGACTTTCAGAGTAAGGAACATGAAGCAGTTGCTCAGGAAACAGACCAAAGAGGACTTCAGGAAACAGGACCATCTCTGCCAAGTCCCCGTCTGACTTGGGATAAAGAAGCTGCCTCATCAGAATAAAACAAGACTTTAGCTGCATCAACACTAACAAACATGTGCAAAAACTCAGATCTGCTAACAGAGATGAAGGGGACATTGGCTTCTCCCGCTGTGGCCTTTGCTAATGGTGTTTTCTCAGTGTCTGGAAGACTGGTGAGAATTGCACCCTTCAGATACCTCCCCCCGAAAAAAGGATGGATTTTTCATTAGAATTTTGGAAAATAAACTGTACATCCACAATAATTCCAAAGTGTAATTCCACTTTGTTTATGTTCATCTTATTTGTTTTACTGCTATAAAATGACTCTTTCCTAAGCATGTGAATTGTGGCAGAATATTTTTATCGTAATAGGAAGAAGAAAAGTATTACTATAGACAATTTTGTTTCAAAAAACTCAGCAAGAATATGGGGTAAAACAGTAAATGCTTAAAAGATTTTTAGTGTTGGGCTGTGGGTATAGTTCAGTGGCAGAGCACCTGGCTAACATGTATGAAACACTGGATTCCATCTCTGAACACAAGGCATTAGGAAAAGATTGCTTTGAAGTGTTGATTTTGAAGGTTTCAGTCCAATATTATGAAAAAACAGACTTCATCTTGGATCTAATGAACTATTATTTAAATAAAAACATATATAACATACTACCAGTTTATAAAGTTCATTCAATCTTCATAAGTGAAAATTGAAGACAAATAACAAAAACACATGTTTTTATTGTTTTCATGTGTAATCAAAGTTTAGCATACATGAATGTGAACTTCAAAATGTAACCACTAGTTCACTTTAATGCTATGTTCCATTAAGTCCCTGTCTTCTGTGGAAGAAGTAGGGTGATCTGGGGAGGGGTGGAGGGAGGGAGGGAGGGACCAGGGTGCCTATTAAGTGTGTATGAGCAGAAAAAACTTTTCAATTTGTTGGGAAAAAAATTAAGGCAGAGTTAAGTGGTATGAAAATCTCCACCAGACCTCAACCAAGTGCTGCCCTTCTACAGTGAAAAACTAAGGGAGGTATTGCCCAAAGGGATGGCTAATAGCCCCACTTTGTTTCACAAATTTGTACTTTTGGTCCTTACAAAATTTATATTGTGTTCTTCAACTGGCTCTTCCCCATACAGGACTCATTACAACTCTGAAAAAGATTCAAAGTGTGTGTCCAACATAACACTAAATATATATGTAATAAAATAAAATTATTTCTCCTAAGATAAATCCACCTAATGCTCAAATTAATAATGAGAGAACTACAACCTAAATTTGATATTTTAAAAGGGACTCAATTACAAATACATCTAAAAACAAACACAATGTAGAGAGAAGTAGACATTTTCTACTTAGATGACAGTAACCCTGTACTTTAAATTCTAGGAGACATTAAAATAAGAAAAATAAATTAAATTCTAGATGGCATTGAATAAGAAACATAATCTTTAAACATATATATATATATATATATATATATATATATTATGTTACATTTAATTTGGAAACAAAAATTTGGTACCTTTTGTCTTCAGTTATCATTTGAGCCCTGTACTTAATATTAGTTCCACATGAGGAGCTGACTATTAATAATAATATTAATTATATTCAATATTAAATTATAATTAACAATCAAATGTTATTAATATAACTAATAATATCAATGTTTTAAAATTATAATTAATGATATTTAATTAGTTAAGAAATACAGCTAATTAATTTTTATTGTTTCATGATATAAATGATCCAAATACTGTTCTCGTTCCCTAATGTAATCATACTGTTTCCAAAATTATATTGTGACTTACTGACTTTTAATTTTTTAAAAAATCTTAAATAAGATAAACTAAATAAACAATTCATTTTAACTATATTTATATTTTAAGGCAGGGATTTAACTTTACATTCCAAACTGACTTTAAATTACCTGTATAGACACCTAGCTGGCCTTCTCCTGCCTTTCATTCCTAAATATTAAAATTATAGATGAACATCACCACGCCCAATGATATTTTATCATGGTTTTTGTTATAATGTAATTCATTTTCATATGTAGTTACTGGGGTCAACTTAAAAAAAATAATAGATCATAACTTGTCAAAAGTTTTTACTGAACACAGTTATACTAAATTTAAGCAATATACATCATGTATTTGGTTGTCACGTTTTCCAGGACCTGTTAATATTTTTCCCAATTCAAGGTATACTGTGTCTGCTGTTCCACAATTGGAATCTACATGGATTGTTCATAAATAGTTTGTCCTTTATTCCTACAGATATTAAAGACAGATAATGGACCAAAAAAAGTCCCTGTCTTCTAAATAAACATACCACCACATTTCCAAAAAATATTGCATGTGGGAAGGTGGGTAATATGGTCAAAACATGTTCTTCAAAACTCTGTAATAGAATTATTATTTTTTTTTACATTTTATTTTAGTGTGTGTGCATGTGTGTGTGTGTGAGAGAGAGAGAGAGAGAAAGAGAGAGAGAGAGAGAAAGAGAGAAAAGAACTGTGTGTCCTTATGGAGTACCCCAGGGTGGGGTGAATTCAGGGATCATCCTGGATTGCTTCAACCTCCTTTTTGTTTTGCTCTGGGATTTCCCAGGTTCCGCCCAACAGTGCTAGAAATGCAAGTCCCTGCCCATTTCTACCAGGCATTTTTGTGGGACCTGGAATCCCAACTCAAGACCTTCTGCTTTCAAGGTTTAATCTTGAGTCATCTTTCCAGTCTATGTGATTGTTTTTAAACTTGCTCATTTTCTTTTTTGATTTGAATAGACATTAAATAACAGCAAATATGAACATGATTTTTTTCATCTTATGAACAAGACATGGAAATCAAGGAAATAGTTCCCTTTACAAAGCACTTCCTTAAAGTAATACTTATTAATGAGTTATTTTATTCATTGGTAACAACTTATCTAAGCCAGGTTTTGTGGTGCATCTGCAATCCTAGCTACCCGGAAGGCTCAGGCAGGAGGGTCATGGTCTCCTGTGCTAGAGAAAGCACAAGGCAAGTCTAGGTAACTTGGTGAGATCATGTCTCAAAATCAAAAGTACAAAGATGGTTGGAGGTAATGCTCAGTGATTGCACACTTGACTAGCATTTGCAAAGCCCTGAGTTCAATGTTCAATACCTTCAAAGGAAAAGAAATGAAATTCATCAAGCATAGGTACAGAGCTCAACATGGTACAGGCCCCCAGCACTAGCACTTCAGCCAAAGATAAGTGTGGGAAGGACAGGAAGTAACCACTGTAACCTGCTTCCTGTCTCACCACACACTCTGCTTCTCTGTGGAAGGACTCCAAGTCACCACAGTATGACATGCTGCAAGGAGTTAAGGTCACTAAATGAGGGACCATCTAAATTATACAGGAGGGAAGACAAAGACCTATCAAGGAAGGCTTCAATGAGGAAAAAAAAAAAAAAGAAAGGAAGGAAAACAGAATTCATTCAAGAAAATGTAGAAAACAGACAACAAAGATTGTGTTAAGGAGAAACCAAGTTAAGAGCAAAGACAGAAACAGCTACTTTGTAAGTAATCAGGTAATAAAGTTAACAGCTTCCAAAACCAAGAAATACCTCAGGCAGTTTGAATTTATTACCTGAAAGCATTAGGGATTTTTGCTTCTAGGTCTTGGATTTTTCAAGAAATGAACGCTTTCCATTATTTCCAGCCTGGGCTCCTCACGGCCAGCCATATCTTTGAATTTCATGTCTATCTCATCCTTCAAGACCTTGGCGATGGCTTCCCCAACTCTGAAGAGTCTGCCCATCCCCTGGCCAGCTTGCCTGATGCCAGCAGGCCCTCTTCTTATGTTGTAGAGTAGAAAAGTGATTATGAGCACCCTGGGCAACATGTTCAAGAGAAATGATACACATCATTACAGCCTTTAACAATGATTGGTGGCACATTTCTTATTTTCTAACTACTTCAGATATAAGGGAAACATTTAAAATCTTGGAATATTATTATCTCTAAAGTAAAACCAAATAATGAGAGAAGCCTGTTCTTGACATGTACACTCTCTTTGATATCCTTTTCCTCTTTCAATATGCAAGGTGTGATGCTATGCACTGTCATTACATCTGGGTTTCATTTCTTTCACATTAACTCACTATCTTGCTGCTAGTCTAAGCAGAAATTCCAGTCCTCTTATTGGGAAGCTTTAACCTAAGGAAATGTTTTCCAAATATGACATCCTTTTTTGGCAGCTAATTGTAACACACACTGCTTACGATCTCTCTGTCCTGAAGTTACATGTGCCAGCTCTTTTCAATGGACTCCAACCAAGGCTCTCTTCCAGCAGAAACCCTTCAACATGATACATGCACGGATGACTGTGAATCAACTCTAGCTTCAGTTTGCCTACTACTTTTATTTAAGTAATGACAGTTATGAATTTGATAAGTTTTTCCTTATTAGAGCAGCAAAAAATCATTTTTAAAAGCCCTTTCATTTATGGACAAAGTGACAAGTAAGGTTATAGAACTAAGCAATAAAACTTTTCAAAATGTGTGTGTGTGTGTCTGTGTGTGTTTGTGTGTGTATCAGAGGGTACTGAGTGTCCCTGTGCAGGACCAAGCGTGACTTGGGGAATCATCCTGAGTTGCTTCCAGCCCCTTCTTACTTTGCTGTAGGATTTCCCATGCTCTGCCCACAGGGCAGGAAATGGTGGCTTCCACTGTTTCCACCAGACGTTTTTACATGGGACCTGAACTCAAGACCCTCTGCTTGTGAGATAGGCTCTTAAACCCTGAGCCATCTCTCCAGCCCACAACTGACTTTGTTAACTGAAAGAGGAGCCAACTAGCATAGAAACACAGCACAGATGGTCCTCTACCTCTGCTTTTTCCAAGCAGAGGTGA
This sequence comes from Typhlomys cinereus, assembly GCA_023101885.1. Lineage (NCBI taxonomy): Eukaryota > Metazoa > Chordata > Mammalia > Rodentia > Platacanthomyidae > Typhlomys > Typhlomys cinereus. Next base: position 3,270,122 of record JALPQD010000035.1, read on the forward strand.
GAAAGTGACATGCAGTCAGTATAAACTGTACTTTAATTTTGAATCTGCAACTTCTCTTGAGCTGGCATGGTGTAACCTGATTCCTTCTAGTAATGTTGAGTGGCACAACAGTGAGCCACATTTCCCAATCAGTCACACAAAATCCTGAAGAGGACCAACTCTATAACTTAGAGATAGTTACTACATTTTGGCCTTAGACTTTTGAACTTCATTCAACCTCTTAATGTGAGTCAAGAAGCATTTATATTCAAACTTGCCAAATTCACACTTAGTCATGCTTGGGTTTCCTGATACTTCAAAATCAAAGAAAACTTTAAGAATGGGACAATAAGTCAACAATCATCTCATCAATTTTTTTCTTTCTCAGCACATGTTGTGGTTTGAAACATGAGTTCTCCACTCCCCCCAAAGACTTACACGCTTGCATCTTTAGTTATTTGACAAGGTTATGACACCTTTAAGAGGTAGACAAAGGCGATCATAGAGGGTGAGCTTTGAGGATGGTCAGCACTACCTTACTTTCTGGAGTGGTCTGCTTTTGCATGTGCTTTATTGCTGTTCTCAGCCTTCATGAGTGAAGTGACATTGTTATGCCCAGATCGCACAGTCCAAAGAAACCCACTGAAGTCGTCCACTGATGCAAAAACAAAGGAGTCTTTATTAAAATTCAAGCGTACGCCTGGGACACCCACCCCCTCAGCACAGTGAGAGTGAGCGACCCTGAGGCCACTGGTTTTAGGGTTTTTACAGAGCTATTTACAAGTTGGGACTGAGGGATCTGCAGTAGCCCTCTCAACCACCTGCCCTCTGGTGACCCTATGTGGTGGACTGGTGCTGAGGGGTCTGAGGGTCTACAGCTGCTCTAAGGACATGTCAGAGGTTATCTGATCTGCACATAGCCCTCCCCGCCACCTGGTAGCTTCTTCAGCAGTTATCTGACTTCCCGGATACTGGTTGCCCCCCTGAAGGATGGTGTTTGATGTCCTATGTGCTTGATTCCACTCAGGCTTATTCTGGGGATTTCTAGGTAAATTGTAAATTGTTAAGAGCACTAGAGGAGAGGGGCTTGTCACTTTTAACTTTTTCACGTAGGGCCTCACATTCCCCCCTTTCTCAAGGCATATTCTGAGGCCCAATCATGGGCCAGAAGTGGAATATTCTTCTTGCCCATAGGTTGTTTGTTGATCTCCTCTCCATATCCTTTTATTTTGTCTCTGGGAGGACTGGAGTCATTTCTTCAGCAGGAGTGTTCCTTCATGGTGATCCCAGCAGTGGTGGATGGCCTTTAGGAATTCCAAAGACCTTCAAAGACCTTGAGAGATCCATCCCAGCATGGCTGCTCTAATCCTCCCTCATTCCCCCATAAACCAATTTGAGGACTCAGACCACTCTGGGGATAAAGGGCGATGACTCATTCTGTCTGCTTCCTGCTGACTCGGGGCAAAGGAAATAAGAGCAGTCTGATATCCTCATCTATGAAATGTTGGGATGGACTAGAGGTCTTTTATAGATGGTTTTATTACTTCAAGGTCCATCTAAAATAGACAAAACACAGGTTAAAAGATCTACACAAGGATTAAACCATGAGAAGGCACATGGGATAAGCCAAATAAGTTCAACAATCTTACTGTGGGTACAAGCAAGAATTAGTAAAGACAATCATGTTTGTAGGGTGTAAAAGCCAAGAGGTATAAAACTTGTCACAAGTTCTTTTAAGATAACACATGTAGGGGACATTATCTCCTGACATGGTAAAGTTCTATAGGTCTGTAAGCATTATTTCATCTTTAGGGCAAGACCATTCCTCAGATGTAAATGAAAAGCCAGCACAGATTTGTTTTCAGAACTAGTCAGCCTAACACCTGGAGTTTTGCTGTTTTAACTCCTTAAGTTTGTCATTGTATTTTCCCTCTGTCAAGCATTAAGTTTAACTTAAGGCAAACTTTTAGGGTGAGGGCAGAACTTATTAAAAATGTCTGCCTTCAGCTCTACAGCACAAACTGTCTTTCTTAGGTTCCACAGGCCAGATCCGTGGCCTTGAGACCAGGGCTTCCCCAGACCAGGTGAGGCAAGAAGTTGGAGGAATGGGGAACAGAAACAACTCTCTTGGCACTCATTTGCTAAAATTTTGTAATAGTTTTATAAAGTTCATTCAATCTTCATAAGTAAAAATGGTTTTTGAATTCAAAAAATAAAAACACAACTAGTGGCTTTTGTTTTCATGTGCAATCAATGTTTAGCATACGTGAATGTGAACCTTAAAATGTAACCACGAGTTCACTTTAATGTTATGTTCCGTTAATTCCCTGTCTTCTAAACACACACACCACCACATTTCCAAATATTGCATGTGAGAAGGTGGGTAATATGGTCAAAACATGTTTTCAAAACTCTGTAATAGGATTATTATGTTTTTACATTTTGTTTGTGTGTGTGTGTGTGTGTGTGTGTGTGTGTGTGTGTGTGTGTGTGTGTGACAGAGAGAGAGAGAGATAGAGAAGGAACTGTGTGTCCCTGTGGAATACCCCAGGGTGAATTCGGGTATCATCCTGCATTGCTTCTACCTCCTTTTTTGCTTTGCAGTAGGATTTCCCATGCTCTGCGCACCAGGGCAGGAAATGGTGGCTTCCACCATTTCCACATGGCATTTTTACGTTGGACCTGAACTCAAGATCCTCTGCTTGCGAGATAGACTCTTAACCCCTGAACCAACTCTCCAGCCCAGAACTGACTTTGTTAACCCAAAGAGGAGCCGACTAACATAGAAAAACAGCACAGATGGTCCTCTACCTCTGCTTTTTCAAAGTTATGGTGATGTGAATGTGACATGCATTCAGGATAAACTGTACTTTAATTTTGAATCTGCTCCTCTTCCTGCACTAGCATGGTGTAGCCTGATTCTGTCTAGTAAAGCTGGGTGGCAAAACAGTGAGCCACATTTCCCAATCAGTCACACAAAATCCTGAAGAGAACCAACTCTATAACTTAGAGATATTCACTAAATTTGGCCTTAGGCTTTTGTACTTAATTCAACCTGTGTCAAGAAGCATTTATATTCAAAGCTTGCCAAATTCACACTTAGTCATGCTTGGGATTTCCTAACACTTCAAAATCACAGAAAGCGTTAAGAATGGGACAATGAGTCAACAATCACCTTACCAGTTTTGTTCTTGCTCAGCACATGTCGTGGTTTGAAACATATGTCCTCCAAGCCACAAGGCTTACATGCTTGAATCGTTAGTTCTTTGAGACGGTCATAACACCTTTAAGAGATGGAGAATGGAGGTCACAGAGGGTGAGGTTTCAGGGCGGTCAGCACTACCATACTTACTGGAGTGGTCTGCTTTTGCAGTTGGTATTTTGCTGCTCTCAGCCTTCAAGAGGGAAGTGACATAACCTGCCTCCCACTTCTGCCACCTGCCATGGTTTTCCTGCCATAATGCATCATATCTCCTCTTTTGGACAGGAAGCTGAATACATCTTTCTCTTTCCCTTAAGTCGCTTGACTCAGTTGACTCAACAACAGAGCAGTAATCGCTACATCAAATCCACTCGATGCAGGCTGCCAAGCAAAGTTTTGATATAAAAGAACACATATATGTTATAAAGAAAGTTGTTTTATTTTAAATTTGGTACCATAGTAGGAATGTGCTTGCTATGCAAGTAGGAGAACTAGAATTTGGATTTGAGAACTATGTAAATGTGGGGCAGACAGAGTCAGTCTATAATTCCAGCTTTAAAAAGCAGAGATGGGATCTCCAGAGAAAGCTGAATAGTTATTCAGCCTGAAGAAATAACATGGAAAAGGCATCAAAGATGAATCCGGACAGCTTCAGGCTCCACATGAACACATAATCATGTGCATGCATGCTTGACACATGCAAACACACACACATACACACACACACACACATTTATTCACATGAAAAAACATTCACATATGTGGCACACCACACACACAGATGAAAAAGTGAAAAGAAAAGAAAGAACAGCCAAACAATAACGACAAAGTCCAGGCATGGTTGATTGATGCCTGCAAACTCAGTAGGCAAGAGGTTGAGGCAGGAGCCAGTGAGATGACTCAGCAGGTAAAGCAGTTATGCAAACCTGAGTTCCATCCCAAAGAGGCTCTTTGACATCCATAAAATATGCTTTGTGACTCTTGTGACTGCACACATACACAATTATCATTTTTTTAAGTGCTGGGGAGATGGCTCAGTGTTAAAACCCCTGGAGCTCAGATCCCCAGATACGATGGGAAATGCCTGTTTCTCCTTAAAGCCAGTTGTCCAGCAAACTCTGTGTTTGCTGAGACCCAATCTCATAAAGAATAAAGCCAAAGAGTGACAGGATATGATTCTTGATATCAACCTCACTTCAGGTGGGAGTGCACACAAATGCATAGACACCTACATACATACCTTTGTTCACACACAAGTAAATCAAACATGTATATGTGTTCCACATACATGAAAGACAATGAGGGGAGAAACTAGAAAGGAATGAAGGGAGAATGAAGGGAAGGAAGTAAGAAGAGAGGGAGGGAGGAAGAAAGGGAAGAAGGGAAGAAGGAAAAAAACCCTGAGGCAGAAGGATGTGTCAAGGAAAACACAAAAGGGGAAACAGGACACTTTCTGTCTCTGTGCTTGTAGCACTTGTAATGCCAGCACTGGAGAGGTGAAGACAAGGATGATTTCCAAGCCAGCAAGTTAGCTGTCAGTAAGCTCCAGGTTCAAAACCAAGCTTGAGAGCAGCAAAGATGACATTTGATACGAACATCTGGCCTCTCTCTATACACTGAATTCCAACATGTACATACAACACACACAGACATCCACTTGCACAAATGCATTCAACAAGCACATGCGTGAAAAGATAACTGGTTCATATGCAGATGAGAAAACCTAAGAAGGACCACAAAGCAAACTGAGAGGCCTTGTCACAATGACACCTGGTGAGGACATAAAGAAACTGGAGCCTTCATAAGTTGTTAGTGAAATGTAAAACGGCAAAGATGCTTTGAAAAATTTTCAGGGTAGCAGGAAACATTTGACAAGCAAGGTATAAAGGACCACACATTGTTGGGTGCTGTGTTGGATCCCAGTTCCTCAGAAGCTGAGGGAAGAACAGTGCTTGAGGTCAGCCTGGGCAATACAGCAAGATCCATCTCAAATGTCTGGAACAAGAAATCTACACACATCTTCAAGTTGTTCTCTGGAGTGAGAGTACAGAAAAAGATGAGGAGACTGTTAAAGAGCTGGATTTGTCTTTAAAGTGAGAAAATGTATTATGAATGCTGGTGGTCATTCAACTGTTTTTTGCATGTGTGTGTGTGGGGGGTGAGTGTGTATCACAGAGCACATTAGTGTTTGTGCCTATGAAAACCTGAGAGTGATTTTGGGAATTGCTGCTCTGACTCCTTATTCCTTTGCTGTGGAGTTTCCCAGGCTACATTTTCTACAACCAAAAAGCAGGTGGGTGTCATCTCCACCTGACATTTGTATGCGGAATCTGAGGAACTGAATTTAGGAACTAGTTATATCTGACTGTGAGGAAAGGGATTGGGTACTGCACAGGCCCTGCTGAAGAGCAGCTTTGGAGACTTTCAGAGTAAGGAACATGAAGCAGTTACTCAGGAAACAGACCACAGAGGACTTAAGGAAACAGGACCATCTCTTCAAAGTCCCCGTCTAAGGGACCAAGCTGGGAAAAAGAAGCTGTGTCATCAGAATAGAACAATACTTATTCTAGCTGGATCAACATTAACATGTCCAAACATGTCCAAAATCTCAGATCCACTAACAGTGATAAAGGGACATTGGCTTCTCACACTTTGGCCTTTGCTAATGGTGTTTTCCCAGTACCTGGATGACTGGTGAGAATGGCACCCTTCAGATACCCCCCAAAAAAGGATTTTCATTAGAATTTTGGAAAATGAATTGTACATCCACAATAATTACGAAGTGTAACTCCACTTTGTTTATGATTATCTTTTTTGTTTTACTGCTATATGATGACTATTACCTAAGCATGTGAAGTTTGGCAGAATGTTTTAATCATAATAGGAATAAGTGTGGACATAAAAATGTATGGACAAGAACATGAAATCCTGTTTGTGAACTGATCTTAGTCATGCTTACTCTTGATGAACTGACCTGTACCTTACCCCTTAGTCATACTGACTTGTACTTCACCCCTTGAACCATCCTTATCACCAATAACCAGATGTTTCATCCCATTTGCTGGGTTTGCTCTGTTTGAAATTTGTTCCCTGCCCTATAAAAAACCCAAGTCCTAAGTGCTCGGGGCCACTCTTGCTCCCGAAATGCAGGGTGACCCCAGCGCGTTGGTGATTGAAGCCTCTTGCCTTTGCATCAATTCTGGCGTCTCCGTGTCTTTAGTTGAGGGACTCGATCAGGTGCAGGAACTTTGGTTCCAACATAAGAAAAGTATTATGATAGTCAACTTTGTTTCAAAACACTTGGCAAGAATATGAGGTAAAACAGTAAATGCTTAAAAGATTTTTAGTGTTGGGCTGTGGGAATAGTTCAGTGGCAAAGCACCTGGCTAACATGTATGAAACACTGGATTCCATCTCTGAACACAAGGCATTAGGAAAAGATTGCTTTGAAGTGTTGATTTTGAAGATTTCAGTCCAATGTTATGAAAAAACAGACTTCATCTTGGATCTAATGAACTATTACTTAAATAATAAAAAGACACATAATATACTGTGAAAGCCCGAGAGTGACTTTGGGAATCGCTGCTCTGACTCCTTATTCCTTTGCTATGGTGTTTCCCAGGTTACATTTTCTTCAACCCAAAAGCAGATGGCTGTCATCTCTACCTGACATTTTTATGTCGAATCTGAGGAACCAAACTTAGGTAACTTGTTCATTCAATCTTCATACATAAAAATGGTTTTTGAATACAAATAATAAAAGCACAACCAGTGGCTTTTGTTTTCATGTACAATTGATGTTTAGCATACATGAATGTGAACCTTAAAATGTAACCATGAGTTCACTTTAATTCTATGTTCTATTAAGTCCCTGTCTTCTAAACACACACACCACCACATTTCCAAATATTTCATCTGGGAAGGTGGGTAATATGGTCAGAACATGTTTTTCAAAACTCTGTAATAGGATTATTATGTTTTTACATTTTATTTTAGTATGTGTGTGTGTTTGTGTGTGTGTGACACAGAGAGAGAGAGAGAGAGAGAAGTAATTGTGTGTCCCTATGGAGTACCCCAGGGTGAATTTGGGGATCATCCTGGATTGCTTCTACCTCCTTTTTTCTTTGCTCTGGGATTTCTAAGATTCGGCCCAGCAGTGCTAGAAATGCAGATCCTTCCCCCTTTCTATCAGGTGTTTCTGTGGGACCTGGAATCCAAACTCAACACCTTCTGCTTTCAATGCAGCGTCTTAACCCTGAGTCATCTCTTCAACCCATGTGATTGTTTTCAAACTTGCTCATTTTCTTTTTTGACTTGAATAGACATTAAATAACAGCAAATATGAACATGATTTTTTTATCCTGTGAACAAGACATGGAAATCAATGAAATGGTTCCCTTTACAAAAACACTTCCATAAAGTAAACCTTATTAATGAATTACTTTATTCATTGCTAATAACATATCCAAGCCAGGTCTTGTGATGCATCTGCAATCCTAGCTACCTGGAAGGTTCAGGCAGGAGGGTCATGGTCTCCTGTGCTAGAGAAAGCACAAGGCAAGTCTAGGTAACTTGGTGGGATCATGTGTAAAAATCAAAAGTACAAAGATGGTTGGAGGTAATGCTCAGTGATTGCGCACTTGACTAGCATTTGCAAAGCCCTGAATTCAATACCTTCAAAGGAAAAGAAATGATTCATCAAGCATGGATACAGACCTCAACTTGGTACAGGCCCCCAGCACTAGCACCTCAGCTAAAGGTAAGTGTGGGAAGGCCAGAAAGTAGCCACTGTAACCTCCTTTCTGTCTCACCACACACTCTGGTCATATGTGGAAGGACTCCAAGTCACCACAGTATGACATGCTGTGAGGAGTTAAGGTTACTAAATGAAGGCCATCTAAATTATACAGGAGGAAGGACAAAGACCAGTCAAGGAAGGCTTCAATGAGGAACAAAAAAAGAAATCTTTGAAGGAAAACATAATTCATCTCAGAAGATGTAGAAAACAGACAATAAAGGCTGAGTTAGGGAGAAACCAAGTTAAGAGGAAAGACAGAAAGAGTAGGAAGTTTGAGTTTATCACCTGAAAGCATTAGGATTTTTGCTTCTAGGTCTTGACACTGCTTTGGATTTTTCACAAAATTAACAAATGCTGAGGTTGGAGAGCTGGCTCAGGCATTAAACCTCTGTCTTGCAGGCGGAAGGTCCTGAGACCCCATGTATAGAAACCGGGTGCAAGTGGGGGGGCCTGTGTTTCTGGTCCTGGTGGGGGGAGCCTGTGAATCCCATTGCAGAGTAAAAAAGGAGGAGGTGGAGGTGGTCCATGGTGGTCCCGAATCGCCTGTGGTTCTACACACACACACACTCATACACACACACACTCATACACACACACACACACACACACACTCATACACACACATATATACACACACATGCTCTCTCTCTCTCACATACACACACACATACACACACACGCACACTATTGAATAACAATTTAAAAAAGAAATTAACGAATTCCATTATTTCCAGCTTGGCCTCCTCATGGCCAGCCACATCTTGTAACTTCATGTCTATCTTATCCTTCAAGACCTTGGCTGTGGTTTCCCCAACAGTGAAGAGTCCGTCCATCCCCCAGCCAGTTTGCTGATGCCAGCAGGCCCTCTTCTTAAATAAAGATTTGCACACTGACCCAAAAATCTTCAAAATACATGAACGAACATCCACCTTGATATTAAGTGAGGTAACCGAAGATAACTCCTAGGAAAGTGCTAAAGATAAAGAATTTTTCCATAGTTGGGGGACTGTGTAATATTAAAACACATGATAGTTAAAGGTGAGATTGCTACTCTTTCATGGGCTCTTAATGCTGAAATGCTACAAGAATAGTATGTGTACACTAACACCCCAAAGACTGCTTAATCAAAGTAAATGTAAACATATAGAAGCAGCCTCATACAAAGATGAAATCATTTATTTTTTTAAAATAACGTGATATGGCAACATACCTAGAGTTTACTAGGTACCTACTAATAGGCATTGGTCAAAGTTGAGAATCATCTCAAGCCATGAGTCCAGGATAATATTCAAATTCAAATTTGAATTCAATTGAATTCAAAATATTCAATTCAAAATTGAACTGCCAGGCTGCACCAAACATTACTCCTAATATCTACGGCTGGGGAGAGGACATTGTCTAGTAGTGTGAAGGTCAGGACCTTGAGGGGTTTGAGGACCATGACGACCAGCACAGAAATGCAGTCACCTCTCAAGAATCCACAGCTCACTGGCTTTAAAACCCAAGCCTGGAGACCAACATCTGAGGATAGTCCTATAACATATGAGGAAATCAATGGAGTAATCTCAAATCTTCCTATCAAAAAATGTCCTTGGGGCTGGAGAGGTGGCTCAGGGGTTAAGCCTCCGCCTTGCAGGCGGAAGGTCCCGAGTTCAGATCCCAGATCCCACGTATAGATGCCAGGCGGAAGTGGGGGTGGCCTGCGCTTCTGGTCCTGGTAGGGCGGAGCCTGTGAATCCCAGGGCAGAAGGAGGTGGAGGCATCCATGGTGGCTCGCGAATTCGTCCGTGGTTCTACACACACACACACACACACACACACACACACACACACACGCACATACACACGCACATGCGCACAGTTGAATAAATAATAATAAAATATTAAAAAAAAATGTCCTGGATCAGATGGACTCAGCACAGAGTTCTACCAGACATTTAAGGACCTAATAACACCAATACTTCTTAAACTGTTCTATCAAATAGCAAAGGAAAGAACACTACCAAACTCTCTCTATGAAGATATCGTCTTAATCCCAAAACCTAATAAAGATACCCTTAGAAAAGAAAACTGTAGGCCAATCTCTTTGACAAACACAGATGCAAAGATTCTCAACAAAATCTTAGCAAATGGGATTCAAAAACATATCAAAAAGATCATTCACAGGGATCAAGTAGGATTAATTCCAGGCATACAAGGTTGGTTCAACATATGCAAATCAATAACATAATTCACCATATAAACTAGACCAAAATCCAAGACCACATGATACTCTCAATAGCAGAAAAAGCTTTTGACAAGATCCAATAGCCCTTTATGATCAAACCATAGAGATGGCTAGAATGTAAGTAACCTTTATCAATATAATAAAAGCTGTATGCAACAAGCCAACAGCAAGGAATGGGTAAAAACTTGAAGCATTCCTGCTTCAATCAGGAAGTAGACTAGGCATTGTACTTGAAGTCTTAGCTAAAGCCATAAGACAAGAAAGGGAGATAAAAGGGATTCAAATCAGCAAGAAAGATATCAAGTTATCTCTACTTTCAGATGACATGATCTTATACATGAGTGATCCCAAAATCTCCACCAGGAAACTCCTGGAACTAATACAGAAGTTCAGCAGGGTGGCAGGATACAAAATAAATGTACACCTCCCTTTACCCCACCCCGCTCCGCCGGTCGGGGACGTGCGCACGGTCCAGCCGGGCCTCACCCCCCCACCCCGACCTAGGTAAGCTCCGCCCGCACCCGCCCACCAGAACCCCAGGTCAGCCCAAAGGGACCAGGCTCCGATTCCCACCATCCAGCCGGAGCCCCGCACAGGGCGGAGGGACGAGGGGGACCTCCCCCTGCGCCCGGCCCGCCCCAGCTCCCCTCGGGTTAAAAAGCTCTACGCCGGCGCCCCCAACCTCCCATTCCCCACCCTGCTTCGCTGGTCGGGAAGCGCGCGGTCCAGCCCGGCCTCACCCGCGACCTAGGTAAGCTCTGTCCCTGCCCACCCCCAGAACCCCAGGCCAAATAATTCAGTTTAGTGAAATTGAAAGATCTTAAGAGTTAAAACGACAATGCCAAAGTCAAAGTGCAAATCCATGAGAAGCAACACTCAAGGAAACAAATTTCCCACTGAAGAAATTAATCCCATAATGTTAGACTCCAACCAGAACAAACCCACGGAAAAAGAAAGCCTGACCCAGGATAACGACTTTAAAAATATGATCATTACCATGTTCAATACTATGAAAGAGGAAATCAGGGAGGAATTACATAATCGAATCAATCGCTTTGGAGAGGAACACAACAGACATTTGGAGGAGTTGAGAAAAACAGTGCAAGAAACAAAAATTGGCATAGAGCAGTTAAAACAGACTCAAGCAGAGTTTAAAACTGAGCTACAAGACAAGTTGTCTTCAACCCAGAACTCTACAGAGAGTCTTATCAACAGAACTAACGAAGCAGAAAACAGAATTTCAGACCTTGAAGATAAAGTGGGAGTACTAACCAGCTCAATGGAAGAGGTTGTTAAAGCCAAAAAGATGCTTGAGAGAAATATCCAAGAGATATGGGACACCCTGAAGAAACCTAACATGTGTATTCATGGAATACCAGAGCAAGAATCTCAAAATACCACCCCTGAGGAAATTTTTCAAATGATCATCAAGGAATACTTTCCTCATCTAAAAAAAGAGAGGCCCATCCATATACAAGAGGCATTCTGCACCCCAAACAGATACGACCAAAACAGAAGCACGCCACGGATAATAATAGTTAAAACACTCCACATTCAAGATAAAGAACTGGTGCTGAAAGCTTCAAGGGAGAAAAAACAAGTCACTTTTAAAGGTAAACCTATTAAAATAACAAACGACTTCTCAGGTGAAACAGTAAAAGCAAGAAGAGCTTGGAGAGACATATTTCAAGTAATGAATGAGCAAAAATGTCAACCCAGGCGGATTTACCCTGAAAAACTATCCGTCATGATCGAGGGAGAAAGAAAAATCTCCCAGCACAAAGACAACTTGAAGGGATACATGTCCACAAACCAGGCCTTCAAAAAATGCTAGAAATGATACTCAAGCGTGAAGAAAAAAACAGGCATATCCGGGAGAACAGAAGGGAAGTATAACACCATTAAAAGCGAAGCAATATACTTAAAAAACTACTAAACATAATAAATGTCTGGAATTAAAAATAGTTTCTCCATTATAACACTAAATGTTAATGGAGTTAATTCACCGATCAAGAGACAGAGATTACAAACTTGGATTAAAAATCACAATCCATCAATCTGCTGCCTTCAGGAAACTCATCTCACCTACAAAAGATAGGCACGCTCTAAAAATAAAAGGCTGGTCAACAATTCTTACAAGCTAATGGAAGCAGAAACAGGCAGGGGTAGCCATTATGCTATCAGACAAAGTGGACTTCAAACCAAAGAAAATTATAAGAGACACAGATGGATACTACATTTTAGTCACAGGTACAATTCACCAGGAAGACTTCACAATACTGAACATATATGCATCCTAATACGGGCCCCTCCACAATCATTAAGAAAACCCTACAGCATCCTAAAGCAAGAAATCAACCCCCAAACGATAATTTTTGGGGACTTCAACACCGCCCTCTCAACATGGGATAGATCAACAGGTCAAAAGCTTAACAGAGACACTTTGGAACTTAATCAAACCCTGAAAGAAATGGACCTTACAGACCTCTATCGAACTTTTCACCCACGTACCAAAGAATACACATTTTTCTCAGCAGCACACGGAACTTTCTCCAAAATAGATCACATATTGGGCCACAAAACGAATCTACACATATACAAAGAAGTTGAAATTCTAACCTGTGCCCTATCAGACCACCACGGCCTAAAGCTGGACATCCACAACACAACAAACAAGAGAAAATACACTAACTCCTGGAAACTTAACAATATGATGCTGAATGAGAACTGGATTCAGGAAGAAATTAAAAAGGAAATTCAAGATATCCTGAAAGTGAACGATAATGAAAATACAACTTACCAAAATCTCTGGGACACAATGAAAGCTGTTCTAAGAGGTAAGTTCATAGCTCTTAATGCCTACATCAAAAAAATGGAAACATCAGAAATAAATAACTTAACGATGCAGCTTAAGCTTTAGAGAAAGTAGAGCAATCTGATCCCAAAAGTAGTAGAAGAGAGGAGATTAGCAAAATAAGGGAAGAAATATCTGAAATTGAGACTAAGAAAACGATAGAAAAAATCAACCAGTCAAAAAGCTGGTTCTTAGAAAAAACCAATAAGATTGATACACCCCTAGCTAAATTAACCAAAAGCAAGAGAGAGAAAACCCAAATTAACAAAATTAGAAATGAACATGGAGTTATCACTACTGATACCCAAGAAATCCAGAGAATTATAACATCATATTTCAAAAACTTATACTCTGTGAAGTTTGACAACACAAAAGAGATGGATGAATTTCTAAGTAAACACAACTTACCTAAATTGAATCAGGAAGTTGTGAATTATTTAAATAGTCCTATAACATATAAGGAAATTGAGGAAGTAATCTTGAATCTTCCTACTAAAAAATGTCCTGGACCAGATGGATTCAGCACAGAGTTCTACCAGACATTTAAGGAGTTAATAATACCAATACTTAAACTGTTCCATCAAATAGCAAAGGAAGGAACACTACCAAATTCCTTCTATGAAGCTAATATCGTTTCAATCGAAAAACCTAATAAATACTCACTTAAAAAAGAAAACTATAGGCCGATCTCTCTGATGAACACAGACGCAAAGATTCTCAACAAAGTTTTAGCGAATCGGATTCAAAAACATATTAAAAAGATTATTCACGGGGAACAAGTAGGCTTCATCCCCAGCACACAAGGTTGGTTCAACATACTCAAATCAATAAATGTAATTCATCATGTTAACCAGTCCAAAGTCCAAGATCACATGATACTCTCGATAGATGCAGAAAAAGCTTTTGACAAGATCCAACAGCCTTTTATGATCAAAACGCTAGAGACCGTAGGAATGGAAGGAACCTTTATCAATATAATAAAAGCTGTATACAACAAGCCCACAGCAAGGATTACGCTCAATGGGGAAAAATGAGAAGCATTCCCACTTCGATCAGGAACTACACAAGGCTGTCCACTCTCACCATTTCTATTCAATATTGTACTTGAAGTTTTAGCTGAAGCCATAAGACAAGAAAGGGACATAAGAGGGATTCAAATCGGCAAGGAAGAAGTCAAGCTATCCCTATTTGCAGATGACATGATCTTATACCTGAGTGATCCCAAAAACTCCACCAGGAAGCTCCTGGAACTAATACAGGAGTTCAGCAGGGTGGCAGGATACAAAATAAATGTGCAAAAATCAGAGGCCTTCCTAAATACCCAGAATGAAAGAAGTGAAAAAGCCTTGAGAGAAACCATCCCATTCACTATAGCCCCTCAAAAAATGAAATACCTTGGTATAAACCTAACCAAGGAGGTAAAAGACCTTTACAATGAAAACTTTAAAACCCTAAAGAAAGAAATTGCAGAAGACACCAGAAGGTGGAAAGACCTCCCATGTCCCTGGATTGGCAGAATCAACATCGTAAAAATGACCATCCTACCAAAGGCAATATAAAGATTCAATGCTATAACAATTAAAATCCCAAAGCAATTCTTTAAAGAAGTTGACCAAACAATCTCAAAATTCATATGGAGGCACAAAAGACCCAGGATAGCAAAGACAATCCTGAGTAACAAGAACACTGCTGGAGGTATCACCATACCAAACCTTAGTCTATACTACAAATCCATAGTTATAAAAACAGCCTGGTACTGGCTCCAAAATAGACACATAGATGAATGCATAAGGGTTGAAGACCCACATAGAAGCCCACACAATTACAGCAATTTGATCTTTGACAAAGGGCCCAAAAAATCCAATGGAAAAAGAACAGCATCTTCAAAAAATGGTGTTGGCAAAACTGGATGCCCTCATGAAGAAGATTAAAATTGGACCTGTACTTGTCACCGTATACAAGACTTAATTCCAAATGGATCAAGGATCTCAATATAAGGCCAGAGACTATATAAACCTTAGTTGAAAGGGTAGAAAATTCCCTCAAGCATATTGGACTAGGCTAACAGTTCCTAATAGGAAATCCAATAGCACAGTCAATACAACCAACACTGAACAGATGGGATCTTATGAAATTAAAGAGCTTCTGTTCAGATAAAGAGATTGTAACTTCAGCAGAAAGGCAACCTACAGAATGGGGGAAAATCTTCACTAACCACATATCTGCTAGAGCTCTATTATCCAGAGTGCACAAAGAACTTAGAAAACTAAACACCAAGGAAACAAATGGCCCAAGTAAAAAATGGGCCTTGGAACTTAAAAGAAACTTTCCCAGGGAAGAAATTGAAATGTCTAAGAAATATCTTTAAAAATGCTCCACATCCTTAGCCATCAGGGAAGTGCTAATCAAAACCTCCCTGAGATATCATCTCATCCCTATCAGGATGGCAAAAATCCACAATACGAACAGCACCAAATGCTGGAGAGGTAGTGGAGAGAGGGGAACTCTCTTACATTGCTGGTGAGAATGCAGGCTTATATGATCACTCTGGTGAGCCCTTTGGTGATTTGTAAAAAGGTTAAAGATTGGGAGAGATTAGGCTGGCCTTGTTCTAGGTGGTTGATATAGAGAAATTTGCGGAAGAGGGGGCGGTAAGAGTGTAAGAGCACAAAGGATGGGAGGAGCAATGATATGCAAGATACTCCATACAAGTTAGGGCCGAAGCAATCATAATTGGACTTTACATGCCCTGTGCAATGTCCAACACACTATTGTCCCCACAAAGTCTAGCATTTGCTAAAAGCACCAAGATCCTTGGAGGCAAGGGATTGACAGCCAAAATAGTTTTCCTATGCTTAAGGGGAAGACAAGAAAGGGTTCAGGGACATGCCACTGGGTCCTTGTATGTCATCGGAGAGGAGGACCCAGAGGAGAGTCAGGTATGCATGTTAAAGGATTCTCCGGGGATTGGGGGAGGGGAGGCACTGGTAGGTGGGGAGGGAGGGGTGAGGGGAGGACAAGCAGAGGGATGGAGGGAGGAGGAGGGAGGGAGGGAACCGGTGTACCTATTAAGTTTGTATGAGCGGAGATAATAAAAAAAAAGGTTAAAGATTGAAACGCCATATGACCCTGCTATTCCACTTTTGGGACTGATCTCCCATACATCAAAAATTCACCTAGATAGCACAAGCACAACCATGTTCATAGCAGCACTGGTTACATAGCAAAGTCATGGAATCAACCCAAATGCCCAAAAGTTGATGAGTGAATAAGGAAAATGTGGTACATTTATACAATGGAATACTACTCAGCCATCAAAAATGATGAATTAATGCAATGTGCCGGTAAATGGATGGAATTAGAAACAATTTTATTGAGTGCAATATCCCAGACACAGAAAAATAAGCACTGTATGTACTTCCTAATAGGTGGATCCTAGTACCACACCCATTTAGTGACACACTCAGAGATAAATCTCTGTAATACCTACAGTAATTGCAAAGATTATAAGCAGGGAGGGAAGGGGCAGGAAGGCCCTGCCAGAAACCAGGAGAGAGGGGATCATGCTACAGCAGAGAAAACAGGCCACCATCAAGTACTGCAAGAGGTGACATCCAATACCCATCATGATGGAGCCAAGGACATTGCAGGAGCAGCAAAACTAAAAAAAAAAAAAAAAAACAAACAAAAAAAACCCAAACCAAAACAAAACAAAAACATAATTCAGAAAACCAGACACTCTACATCAGCTACCTGGAACTAGTCCAGCCTAATCTCTCCCCATCCTAAAGCTCAGGAAAATTTGCAGAAGAGGGGGCGGTAAGATTGGAAGAGCCTAAAGATTGGGAGGAGCAATGATATGCATGATACTCCATACAAGTTAGGACTGAAGAAATCATAGTAGGACTTTGCATGACCTGCACAATGACCAACATATCATTGAACCCCCAAAGTCTAGCATGGATCGCAGGCACTAGGATCTTTAGAGGCAAGGGATTAACAGCCACAATAGTGTTCCTATAGTAAAGGGGAACACAAGGAAGAGCTCTAGGCAATGCTACATCTCATCCTTACATCTCATCAGAGAGGAGAACCCAGAGAGAAGTTTGACATGTACAGTAAAGGATGCTCTAAGGATGGGGAGGGGACACTGGGAAAAAGGGAGGGAAGGGGCAAAGGAAGGGGAAAAGGGGGGAGGAAATAAGGGGATTCAGGGAGGGATGGAGGGAGGGAGGGGTATGGGGTACTTATTAACTTTGTATGAGTGGGAGAAAAAAAAGAACAAAGGGTTTATTTGCTTCAGGGTGGAGGTTTAGTCCATCACATCATGGAAGTCATGGTGGCAGAGCTGGAGGCAGCTGGGTGCATTACATTTTTTTCTCAATCTCTTGCACTTTTCTTTTCCTTTCCATAGCACTCTGCGCTCCTTGTGCTTTTCCTTTTGTTTTTCTCTTTCTCCCACTTTTCCTGTCTCTTTCCTTTGTCTTCAATTCACTTACTATTTGTACACTTATTCCCAATATTTTCTAATGTTATAGCATATTCTGAAATACATTGACATATTAGTGAGCTGTAATTGACTGCAAGTGTTTCTACATTTTTATGTTGTGATATTGTTGCTGATAACTAGGAAGTAATATACTATGTGTACCAAACACAGTAAGCCAATGAACTTCTGATACTAAATAGGAGAGAAAACAAAAATCAATCCAACTATCCAGAAAAAAGCAACAGAAATGAGACAGTGGAGACACAGGCACAGTCACAGTATGAGTGGAAGACAGAAGACAACTTTGGAAGTCATTCTCTCTCTACTATGTGAACTCTAGGAATTGAACATCAGGTGAGCACATTTGCATGCAGGTGGCCAATACATCTTGAACCATCTCACCAGCCCAATATTAAAAATATATATATACTTATAGACTGACTAAAGGGATGAAAACTAGACCCAACTTTTTGCTGTCTCTCCAAGCAACTCAGCCTTCTGGTACAGAATCCTACAGGCTAACAATGAAAGGATAAAAGGCAATTTGTCAAGCAAACCAAAATGATGCAAAGTATATAAATAAGCAAAAAGGATTGGATGCAGAAATAGAGGATATATTACAGAATTTAAGGCATTATAAGTTTTATTATATTAGATTAGATAGAAGTCTCTCCTTTTTACTAACTACCTTGAATAAAAATAGATTAACATTTCTAAAGAAAAAGCAAGTTTCGATCCCTGAACCCATATTATAAGCCAGGTGTCCTTGTCAACATCTGTAACCCCAGTTCCAAGGGACACAAAGCCTAGGCTGAAAGGACTGGGTATTAAGATGATAAAACATTACAAATTCACAAGAAGAATTTTTTGCTTCAGAAGAGTGAGCACAGAGTGATGAGAAGACCTGAAGCCATCTACTGAATGCTGCACACACTCCCAGACACACACACACACACACACACACACACACACACACACACACACAAAAATCTGTGGGAAAAAATCCATGATTGAGCAAATGGATAAAAATTATCTAAAATTAGTAATTAATAGTAAATACAGCTCTTAGTGGGAGACTCTTCGTATCCAAAGAAATAAAACCACTGAAAGGATGGAAGGACATGTTCCATTAACTTGTAACCAAAAGAGTAGGAGTGAGTACACAAGTGAACTTACACATATTTTAGTACAAAATATTGCAAGAAGGCTAGTGAGATGGTTCAGTGGTAAAGGCGTCTATGCACCAAGTCATTTCAATCGCCTTTGCCTAAGTGACAGGAGAAAACTGACTTCTGAAAACCAACCTCTGACTTCTTAAATAAGTAAATAATTTATGAACAATGCCATTAAAATGCTACAAGGTACTTTCAAAAGAACTGCATGGGAACTGTCATATCAACACCTCACCACGAAGGGGAAAGATCTCAAAAAATCCCACACCCCTCTGAGAGATAGATGTATACGCTAAAGAAAAAAACTAAAGGCGATCTAGCCACTCATGGCCCTCTAGTGCCATGAGTCTGTTTCTTGTTTCTTGCTTCTCATGAATTCCATGCTTAGGCACTGTGAGTTCTCATGGGCTCCCTAGCCGCTAGTGCCATGAGCTGTTTTATTTCTGCTTCTCATGGAGGCACCATAGCTCTTCATGGCACTCCACATCTGGAGTCCATGAGTTCCATCCTTTCTTTTCTCTAATAATCTCAACCGTATTCCTCAAAAAAAAAAAAAAAACCTAAAAAATGCTACAAGAGATAAAGGATATCGTTTATTTACAAAGGGTCAATATAGAAAAAAACAATATTTTTATGTACCTAAGAACATGGCACTGAGACCTAATGAAATAAAAATCAGTAAAATGGAAAAGACAATCCTATAGTTTACACCTCAATAATGAAAAGAACAAGAAGGTAACGAGACAGAGGACTTGAGCACAACAAATAGCTAGGCCAGCAGACATGTAGAACACTCCACTAAACAGCAACATATTCTCAAAGACATATGGATATTTAGAAGACAGCTACACAAAAAGATGTCCTTCACACTAAAGGATGCTCTAGGGAATAGCAAGGGAAAAGGGGGAGGCACTGAGAGAAGTCAGGGTGAAAGGAAGAGAAAAGGGGAGGGGAGAGTGCAAGGGGGACAGGGCAGAGGGGGAGAGAGGGAGGGAACTGGAGTACCTATTAAGTTCATATGATTGGGAAAAAATAAATAAATAAACATTTACAAAATGATCTCCTCCAATGACAACAGGATAAAGTGATTTATTTAAATAATCAAAGGAAAATTTGAAAATGTACAAATCTTTCTGTGCAAATTAAACAACACATTATTAACACATCACAGGAAAAATTATGGAAATAATGGAATATGTTTTAAAAAACAAATGAAAATAAAACATACACAAAGATTCAAAAGACAGCAAAAGTTGTGCTAATAAGCAAATTTATGGCTACACAAAACCTTCTGTAAAAATTAGGAAATATGGTGACACACAACTTTATAACTTAAAAAAGGACAAATCAAATCCAAAGCCAGCAGACTAAAACAATGATGAAAATACAGAGAAAAAAGTAAAATCCACAAAAACAGTGAAGTTGAATAGTTGAAAACAAAAGCGGTTTTTTGATTGTTTTCTCAGAAAAGGTCTCATCATGCAGTGCAGGTGGTCCTGGAACTCCCTATGCAGTCCAGGCTGGCCGCAAATTATGTCAATCCTCTTGTCTCAACTTTTTGTGTGCAAGGATTAACCAAAGTTAGGCTAAAATTAAATCCTTTTAAAAGATCAGCTGACAAACCTGTAGCCAGATGGACAAAGAAAAAAGAAAGAAGGACTGAGAAGGCAGCTCAGTCAACACGTACTTGCTGTCCACGCCAGAAGGACCTCAGTTTGGATTCTCAGCACGCATGGGAAAAGCCAGATTTGCCAGTGCAAGCCTGTAATCCTAGTGCTGGGGAGGTGGAAACAGGAGAATTCTTGCAGTTTAGTGGTCAGCCTATGCAATTCAGTTCCAGATTCAGTGAGGAAATGCTGCCCTCCAAAATAAGGTGGAGAATAATTAAAGACACCAGGTATTGACCTCTGTCCCTCACATTCACTTACATATGTGTGCACACGCACACGAAAGACTTCAGGTAGTAAAATTGTAATTGAAAGTGAGACATTGATACTGACCTTACAGAATCAAAAAGCTAAAAGCAGGAGCCAAGGGTGACAACCATATTCAAGATAAGAGCAGAAATGACAAAGATCAATAGTGCTTTATACCTTGCCAACATGCTACTGAAATGCTATTTGTCTCTCTCCAACTTTTCTTCTTCACAGAAGAAGTTCCATGTGCTAAGGGCTGAGCCTTCCCACAGCAATTATACAATTAACTATTGTACAATGATCTCCCACAGGCTCAGAATCCTGCCATAACTAAATGTCTCATAGGAGTGCCCAGAAATCCTCATCACAAGAATAATTAAGTAGAGAGCCAAAATTGTAATCCATAAGAATATCATAATAAATTTTTACACAAAAATAAAAAAATGTGGCTTATAATTCATGTAGAATTTCAAGGGAATAGCCAAAGCCTATCTTTAAAAAAATGAAGTTGGAAAACTTGCATTTCTTCAGTTTGAAACAATGCAAAACTATGATGCTGGCATGAAAACAGACATTGGAATAAAACCTACATGTAAGAAATAAACTGTCTTCTCAACAAATGGTTTTCGAAAAAAATATTAACCTCAAGCAAACGAATAGAGCTGAATCCTAAATAAATATAGAAAAACAATTGTACAAGAATCTCCTACAGGATTGCTCAGAAACCCACCATAACTAAATATCTCATAGGTGTTCCCAGAAGTCTACCTCACAAGAAAAGTTGACAGCCCAATTATTATAATCAATAAGAATTTATACAAAAATAGAAAATGCATATTATAATTCATATAGAATCTCAAATCACCTCAAATCAAAGGCTTAAATAAATGTAAGATAAAAATTATGTAAGTATTAGAAGTAAACACAGGACAAAGCTCCACAATGCTCATTTTGTCACAATGCTTATCATTCCACAGTGACAAGAAACTACAGAGAGAATCAGGGGCAGCAGGCATTTACTACAGTTCTATGTTGTCCTTTAATGGTGGCTGGAGTTTTTTGGCGCTTAACACCCATATTTTGTATTACCATTCACATCCTTGTACAGTTTGAATCAGGCTGTTTGCTTTTTATCATTGCATTTGAGTTTTCATTATAGTTTGGATTGTTCTCAATATATACTGAAGAGGAGTCCCTAGTCAAATGTAAGACGTGCATATTTTCTTTCATTCTTCTATAAATTTTGGTTTTACTCTAGATTTTATATTTTTGTAATATTTTGGGTTTTTTTAGTGGGGAGAGGAGGGAGCATGAGTAGAGGTTAGAGGACAACTTCTGGAAGTCAGATCTTTCCTTCTACCACATGGACTTTGGGGGATCAAATTTAGATCAGGTCCACTTTACCCATGAACTGTGTCAGCTAAGCTGACAGATATATGCTGAGTTCAAAGACAGCTGGATGACATAAGACCATGACTCAAGAGAAGAACAAAAAGGGCAATGACAGGCTGGGGAGATGGCTAAGTGGTTAAAGTGCTGGTAGCACAAGCCTGACAAACTGCGTTCCATTACTAGAACTCACAAAAAAGCTAGATGAGGTGGCCTGCATCTGTCATCTCAGCACACTGGAAGGAGGCAAGCTTTTAGGCCAAGACAACTACTTTGTGACGGAGATAAGATAGAAGAGCTGACTTCTGCAAGTTGTCCTTTGACCTTCCTATATATGTCATGGCATGTGTGTGTCTGTATCCACTTCCACATACTAAATAAATAATAAAATTTAAAAATTTAAAAAGTAGAGTGTAGTTACCAAGGACACTGGGGAGGGAGTGAATGAGTATTTCTGTTTCACAAGATGATCATTCCTTCTGCCTACCAACACCAGTTCTGGGATTTCAACTTCACTTCTAAACTCACCCTCCTATATAATCTTCAGAAATGACTTGGATTCTCCAGATTACTGCACAATTAATTATTTTATTAATGTTTTTGATGAAAAGCCAAATACAGAGAAGCAAAGAAATCTCTCAGAGGCTACTCAGCATGCCTAACCTGATTCCTACTAACATGTGCGTCAATTCCACATGGACACTTTTCTTATTTTAGAATCTAAGAAATTGGGATCACTTTAAATCTGATGTCCTATCTAGTTTCAATGACAGTTTTTTTGAGTAACAGATTAAAACAAAAAAAACAGGGTCTGATAGTAATTGACATCTTAAGTAAACTGAATTACAGTGGTACATATGCAAAGATCTTTCCCAGCAATAGGAGCACAGACTGCTGGGGTCCTCACTTAGAACCAAACTTTTTTTTATTTTACACAGTTGTGATTAGAAGCAGCAAAGAGAAAGACCAGAGAGGTTACCACAACAGCACAAGAGAAAGAAAACCAAGGCACACAAGGAAAATATTGAAAGCATATGGAAGAACACCAGAACCAGCATTGGAAGCACCCCTTCTAAAACCAGGTCCTTGAATGAAGTGGAATAAAGGAACAGTGGAAAATTTATGGGTTCTCAGTAAAAATAAACAAGTTTTCTGAATGCAGGACTTTAGAGCATTAGAAAAATACAATGTGAAGGTGACTTAGTTAATGGCTGACTTACTGTTTACCACATTCTTGCTCCAACATGCTGAATTTCACTTTCTGAACAACGCCTTCAATCTCACCACAATACTTATTATTTATTTAGAGAGATAGTTATTGACAAACTCTTTCTGTGACACTACTGATTCAGGGAGGCCCTAGCCCGGCTCCTGAATTCAAGACAAGCCTGGACACGCACAGACATGCCTTGAACATGTTCCAACAGAGGACCATGCAGGCAGAAGGATGAACAACCAATGGGAAGTGGCTGTCTAACCTGCCCCTTCAATGGACACTTAGTAAACAGTTAAATGACTGGTGGCTGTCCCCCCACAGGAGGGTTGACAACACCTGATTGGACCCTGACCCTACATAAGCCCAAATGCCCTTTATGACTCTGAATCTGCCGCAGCTCCTCTCTGCTTGCTCCTCACCTGATTTGCTGGATCTGGTGGTGACCCCTTTGCCAGCTCATCCACTCGCCTCAAGCCTTCAGGCTCTGCTTTTCCCCCTCCACCCCACCCCCTCCTGGCCCGGTGGGTGATACAGCAACATTTGGCGCTCCAACATGGGACTGGCTTCCGTGTAGATGAGACACCCACTCCGGTAAAGTTCAGTGAGTGGCCCCTTTGGTTTTGTGTTCCTGTGCTTAGGGTGCCTGAAGGTGAACAGGTGGCCCCTCCTCTTCCCCTTTCCCTGTTTGTCCCTCAGAACACATGCTCGGTTGATTTTCCTATGATCAAGGAGCCCCACTTTAGATTAGGAAAACAATCTCTTGGTTGACTTGCCTATGATCAAGGAGCCCCACTTTAGGTTAGGAAAACAATCGCTCGCTTGATTTGCTGACGATCAAGGAGCCCCAATCACTCCTTTGATTTGCTGATGACCAAAGTGCTCCACGAGTTTAAACCGAGGTTTGTACCAGCGAGTTCACATGAGAGATTGATGCCCTCAGAACTCAGAGCTCAGGCTTGATTTCATTGAATTGGCCTGACCTGGAGGCATCATATGCATATGACCCAGGGTTGTAACAACCCCTGGAAACCCCCCACCAAGTACAAGACATTTGGGTTCAATACATTTCTTTTCTTATCTGTTCCTCTTTTGGTCTCAGCTCTGTTCTTTAGAAAAATGGGCAACCTCCTCTCACACTGTAAGGAGCCCGAGATATGTGTCTTAAAATCTCTCCTAGAGACTAGAGGCCTGGAGGTTAAGTTGGTTGGCCAAAAGGAATTCTGAAATGAGGCTGCAGTTTTAGCACCTTGGATCCCCCCAGAGAATATGTGGGAACCAGACTATGGATAAGAATGTTTTCCTTGGAAATATTTGAAAAAAAATCCATGTTTTTCTGCCAGATTTCCCTGCCCATAGAATGACAGGATGAGTTTATGTACTCCTGGTCTAAGATAAGTAAAGGAAATTTCACATCAGACACTCAAGATGGAGATTTGAGGTGTGGAGTTATGAGTAGGGATTTAGACGGAAATATTCATAGCAAACTGTTAATTTCTGAGACTCTGTCAACTCCCCAACAAAATATAAGAAACGGGGTCTTTTCTTTCCTATTTCTTTTTGTTAATTTATTTTTAGTCTTCTAATTTTACAAACATATTGAGTACTTATCCTTGCTTCCCTCCATCTCCCATCTCTCCCATTTCTCTCCCTTCCCTTCATCAGTCCATCTCACTCATTTCTACCCTCCTGCCTGTCTGTTTTTATGGACCCCAAGATTCACTGTGGCTTGCCTACTCCTGTTCAAACCTCTCTCAGGCCACCCCACTGATAAGGGCATTTCCCTTCACTCACCCAGCTTTAGTCTCCAAGTTTTCTACCATATGTTTTATCTTTCCTGAGTTCCTCTATTCTTTCCCATTTTTTAACGCACAAACAATAAAAGCTTTCCAAAAAAAAAAAAAAAAGAATATTTTCCTTGGGGCTGGAGAGCTAGCTCAGGAGAGGTGGCTCAGGGGGTAAGCCTCTGCCTTGCAGGTGGAAGTTCCTGAGTTCAGATTCTAGACCCCACATATAGACACCAGGCGGAAACAGAGCAGCCTGCATTTCTGGTCCTGGTAGGGCAGAGCCTGTGAATCCCAGGGCAGAGTAAACAAGGAGGAGGTCGAGGTGGTCCATGGTGGTTCCCGAATACGTCCGTGGTTCTATACACATACATACATATACACATGTGCACACACACACAATTGAAAAAATAATAAATAATCATAATAATAATAATAAAAAGTCTCAGTAAGAATGTTTTCCTTGCTAGATGCTTTTCATAATTAAGCTAAGCTGCCAGAATTAACTAATATGAGGTATTGTTTCCAATAAGGTTTTCCTAAATGTTAATCTGCCTTTGATAAAGCGTTCAAGAGTAATTTAAAATTGTACACCTACCGGTAAAATGTTGTTCAAGTTGTGTGGGGCCACTTCAATTTTTTATTTCTGATGCACATTAATATAAATATTTTGGCATTCCATTTTTAAATACATGTATTTATTGAATTTCACCTTCTGAACAATGCCTCCAATCACACCACAATACTTATCATTCATTTAGAAAAATGAGAACAGGGCTGGAGAGGTAGCTCAGGGGTTAAGCCTCTGCCTTGCAGGTGGAAGGTCCTGAGTTCGGATCCCAGATCCCATGTATAGACGCCAGGCAGAAGCGGGGGGCGGCCTGCGCTTCTGGTCCTGGTAGGGTGGAGCCTGTGAATCCCGGGGCAGAAGGAGGTGGAGGCGTCCATGGTGGTTCCCGAATTCGTCTGTGGTTCTACACACACACAGACACACACGCGCACATACACATGCATATGCACACAGTTGAATAAATAATAATAATAAAAAAATTTTAAAAAAATTAAAAAAAGAAAAATGAGAACAAATTATTTTAATAACATCTAAGGCCTTAACTAGTTATGTTTTATATCAATCACAATTGTTTTTCTGATAGATTGTAAGTTTTCTTTCATGAAAAATTTTCTCGCTTGATTTTAATCTTTAATACGACTACAAATGAAAATGCCATTGTGTTCTTAAAGGTTTTTCCATGTGTTCCCAAAATAACGAAGCCACTATGATATTGCTTTATTGAACTTGTTCATTCCTCTGACTTCTTTTATAGAAATTTATCCCATCAAATCTAGCAACCAGGAAACTATAATTGTCTTCTAAAAAGTTCATTGGAATTTCTTCCTTCTCCTGGTATGTATGATCTCCCTTTCTTGGGGATAAATCTGCTTTCTAATTCCATGCCCCCATGTGTACTCCTACTAAGGTGGAACAGGAATTAAAGCCCCCACCTTAGTCAGATCCCATTCCCTTGAAACAAAGAAGGATAAATGCTGGACCCAGCATAATCTGTTTTCAGGAAATTCTAAGAGCATTTGGGTCAAGTCAGGTTCATGTTTCCTTTTTCCTTGCAAGATTTTGGCCTAAGTTATTTAAGGAGTTTATCTGAGGATCCATCTGCCTAAGGGGACTAGCAGGCACCCCCAAGCTGACAAACCTGAAATTCCCTTCCCAGCAGGGAAAGAAAGAAAAAAAAATGTTTTAAGTGTGTCCTAAGCACTGCTCTTCCTGGCCCGTAAGAGGGAAGTGCAGGACGGCCATATGCCTTCTGCCCACCAATGTTGACGGCACCTGGAATGTTTCAAACTATCCTTTGACATATCAAAAATTAAGGGGACTAAAGTTCAAATTATTACTGCTGCGTCCTTTGGCAAACAATTATTGGACAGGATACCTGTTTTCTTTTCACCCATAAATTTGGTAACTTGGTTAACTTTTGGAGCTGCCCTTTTAGTGCTAATTGTCCTATTTAGATGAAATGGCAAGCAGTAAGTTCTCAGTTTATGACATAAGCTTGCTTTCCAGGTCCTCTGGGCATCCATTCGGGCCTCAGGTATTGATCAGCATTTACCACAAAAGCTTGCTTTGATGGTTCTCAGAGCATCCATTCAGGCTCCAGACATTCCTAAGACACCAAAGACCCCTTGGAAGCCTGGCTCTCCTCCATTGAAGCTATGCCTTACTAATTTACAATTGTTAGGTTTTGATTTGTGTCTCACTGGCTCTTCTGGATTGTTTCTCTGCCTGCCCCACCCTCAGCTTCTCCGCCTGCCCTGCCTATAGCCTCTCAGCCTGCCCCTGAAATGAAGAAAACCTGCTTTTCTCTTCCACCTTGAGTTCCCCTTTGGGACCATGATTCCTTCACTGCGGTGGTCTCATGACTGGCAGTCAATGATAGGTAAAGCTCCACAGAAGGGTGGTGACCAGCCAGAACAGTGGCCTATATTCCATGCAGCTGAAGAGGCTCAGGGTCACCCCAGCTATCATGGTCCCCACTGAAAAAAATCATAAATAAATAAAAGGGTGAAATGTGGCACTACCGATTCAGGGAGGCCCTAGCCTAGCTCCTGAATTCAGGACAAGCCTGGAAATGTCCAAACAGAAGACCATGCAGGCAGAAGCATGGACAACCAATGGGAAGCAGCCATCTAACCTGTTCCTGCAATGGACACCTAGTACACAATTAAATGACTGGTGGTGTCCCCCCCAGGAGGGATGGCAACACCTGATTGGACCCTGACCCTATATAAGCCCAGATGCCCTTAATGACTCTGAATCTGTGGCATCTCATCCACTGCTGCTTCTCACCTGATTCCCAGGGTCTGGTGGTGACCCCATCGCCAGCTCACCCATTTGCTTCTAGCCTGAGGCCCCGCTGTTTTCCCCTCCTCCACCCAGCTGGCCTGGCGGGGGATACGGCAACAACACCACACACAGATAATACATAGAAACATACACACGGATAGATAAACAGGGACACACGCACAAACACAAACACACACACACACACACGCACACACACGCAATGCACAAACGCACAGATATCCCCCCAAGTGTGTGACAGGGTCTCATGATGCATGCCCTATACTAGACTCAAATTTACCAAAATCCTCCTGCCTCTGCTTCCTGAGTGCTGGGGTGACAGACATACTCCTTCACCCAGTTCCATCTACCAATATTTAAATTCGGGTTTTAAGAGATTTTTTTTCCCCATCTTTCCAACAACATATTTCTTTACTAGAGGGAAAAATCCAGCTAAAGAGGTGCTTGGTTTTCATCAACCCCTGGACATCTATGTAAACAGTTTGATCTTTCATCTTCCTTCCTTCCAAAGGGAAAGAACTGATTCACTGGTGAGCCCACTAGGGCAGAGAGGAGGAACCTTCTCACAGGGAACTTGGACGTGGCTTATCTTCCAGGCAGCTCATGTCCCAGCTCCACTCTTTGCTTTTGCACAAACTTAACATAGGATCCTATGCCCCATATATAGATGCTGGGCCTAAACAACACAGTTTCCAGATTGCAAGAGCCAATCATCTGATCTTGAGAAAATGTTGCAGGTGACAGACACAGGATGAGGGCTGCGTCCTTCCTGCCATAGACTCTGCTTTCTTGGGCCCCTTCTCCTCTGAGGCATCTGCATAGGGAAGGTTCTAGTGGATGCAGCAGGCAAAGAAACCAACTAGTATCAATGAGAAGCAGACTTCAGGGATGCCACAAAGTTCGCCACTCCTGGCTCTTAATCTGCACTGGGGACTATGAGATATCAGGCAGGCACGCAATGTTCTTTTAATTTATTAATTAATTTTAGTGTGCGTATAAGAGTGTACCTGAGTGTACACTTGACAACAGTTTGACCTAAAGGTGGGAGGGCATCAGAACAGAAGAGAGTGATTAAAGTGAGACTGAATAGGGAGTCACCATGGACAGCAACACAGGGCAAATGTGTAGAACCCCCAGGACAACAAAGGCTTCTAATTTTTGAAGCTTTTAGATGTTGCTAAAGGTTGTCAGGGAAGTAGGGTGTAGGGAAGGCAAGTCAGCAGAAGATAGTCATCTGTCAAGGTCAGCAATCCATGGGGTTCAAAAGGTCAAAAAGGACAAGGATCCAAGAAATACGTCACTTCAGTTTCTGCAACGGTGACTATAAATTTAGCTTCTTTGGAAACTGCCACCTTACTGACAAAAGGGAGCTGTGTGTGTGTGTGTGTGTGTGTGTGTGTGTGTGTGTGTGTGTGTGTGTGTATGTGTGTGTGTGCGCGCACATGCATGTGTGTTAATATGTGTGTGTGTATTCACTGTACGCAGGATGTGTGTGCATGCATTCATATAAGTGGGGTGTGTGTTTATTGTGTGTGGGTGGGTGGGTGTTTATAGACACTCTACAGCCAACATCCTTCTTCCTATCTTGTGCAAGTTCTCTTAAGGAAAGATTGCTTGGTGTGTGTGTGTGTGTGTGTGTATGTGTGTGTGTGTGTCTGTCTGTCTGTCTGTCTGTCTCTGTTGCTCTGTTTGTCCCTGTGTGTACACATATATGTGTGTATATAATGCATCTGTTATAACTTTAACATGACTTGTACCTCATAGTCTCATGCTTTTGAGCACAAGGTTCCAGGTTGGTGATAGTGTCTGGAACGTTGTGGAATCTTCTAGAGTTTTTTTTTTTTAATTTTTTTATTATTTATTATTTATTTAATTGTGCGTGTATGCGTGTGTCCGTGTGTGTGTATGTATGTGTGTGTATGTGTGTGTGTAGAACCACGGGCGAATTCCGGAAGCACCATGGACGCCTCCACCTCCTCCTTGTTTACTCTGCTCCGGGATTCACAGGCTCCGTCCTACCAGGACCAGAAATGCAAGCCGCCCCCGCTTCTGCCCAGCATCTATACATGGGACCTAGGATCCGAATCCAGGACCTTCTGCCTGCAAGGCAGAGGCTTAAATCCTGAGCCACCTCTCCAGCCCCTCTTCTGGAGGTTTTTACGGCTCTGTATGGTCCACGTTTTGTTCTCTGCTTCTTGAGTGCATATTCAAATGAGATCAGCTGCCTTCTATTCCTTCACCAGGCCTTTCCCACTGTGATGCATATGTCTTCCATTCCCAGATATGGTAATCAGGCCTTCCCCCCGTAATGAACAGTCCCTTCAAACTGAGTCTCAATGTGCTCCTCCTTCCTTGAGTTTGTCCTTGTGAGGCATTTATACATAAGCAACAAGAAAAGTAACTAATACAATTTTTCCCACTCTGCCTCCAGGTTAGCATTTTCCCTGAGAGGGAGAATAACCCTGTGATTCTTGCATTCAGGGCAAAGGCAGGAGGAGACTAATTCCAGATCTCATGGGAAGATGCTATCTCAAAACTATACATGAGATCACTGTGCATGTTAGTACACTAGCAAAGTGGCTGTGGTCTGCTTGCACACACTGTTACGATGGACTCTCCTGATCTGTCCATGTTCAACTAAACAAGCACCACACTGAGGCTGAACATGGCAGACCATAAAGTCTGAAGGCCAAGATGTCAGTTAAGGGTCATACTAGCAGCCCCTGGAGAGGAAGGTGGGATGTCTTTCCATCTCTCTCTAGAGGAAGACAGATGGGACATGAGGATACACCAGGGATCCTGTGTATTTTCTGGAAATAGTTTCTATTCAAGAGTGTTCCCAGTACATTTGGGAATGAACAATAGAAAAGCTGATCTGGCTTGAACTAGTACTGGGTACTTGCACAATAAGAAAAAAATGGACCCTTCAGTAACTTTTCAGGGAGTATCTCCCATCTCATGCCTGTGCATTAGATTCATATGTGTTCATATGATTCAAGTTGATGCATTGTAAGAAGGTTCATGAGCAGCACGAAAATGATTGCATGACATAATCCACCAATCAAAATAGAGCGCTGCCCTAGCCATGCACCCCAGCTGCCAGTTCTTTCTTCCTGCAGAGCCCACAGGGGGATGCTGGGCTCTGACCTCGGACGCCAGTCTGCACTCTTGCATCTGCTGCTCCTTGGCCGTGTGTCCTGCCTTTAGTACTGCTTTTCTCCAAATCAAAGTTATCTTCACTATTTCTGCAAATCTGTGTAAGCTTTTATTTCTCTCTTGAATCAGAGACCAAGAACCAGGAAATACCAGCCCAGACCTCAACCCCTGGCAACACATCTGCTGGTAGAAATTGGTGAGGATTAGAAGCACCATGCTCTCACTTTCTCCTCATGGACCATACCCCCACTGTCAATAATACTCCTCCACCTCCTCTCTCAATCACGTTCCTTTCTCTCTGCTGTCAATCACATTCCCCTGCTTGTGCTGTAAGTCATATCTCCCTACTTCTCTGCCTTCCCTGTAAATCACATTCCCCCACTTGTACTATTAATCACATTCCCTGCTCACTGTTCCTGGAACCAAGCCACCTTCCTGTTGACTTTCCTTTCTCTCTCATTCCTTACCAGTGTCCCTTCCAGACCTGCCATGATATCATTATACACCTCAATAATGGGTTCTGATCAATGTCATTGAAATCGAGAAGAAGCCCTTTTTGTCCCAGAGTCACCTGATCCCTCTATCCTGAGATATGTTTCCTTTCCAGTGACAGCCCTGCTCAAAGGTGGCTGACTTTTACCAGGCTATGGCTCTGGAGTCAACTCTACTGTGATTTTTTTTCTGAAACACAGAAAGTTCTCACATGTGAAGGAAGAAATAAAAAAAAAATTCAGATAATGTTTAGAAAGATCTCAGATGGCCTTTAGTAGGTTGGAAGAAAAAAAAAGCTACTAAGAAAAAAATATGTTCTATCAATTATTTTTCCCAAGTATAGGCTGCATAGCAAGTCATATATCAAGATAGATCACCAAAGCAGAAGATTCCATTCCATATCTTAAAAGCAAAATGGCAGATGCAAAAGCACATGTGTGCGTTACATAAATAATTTATGCACGAGTATTTATAGAAAGCTCTGGTTTTCGCACATCAGAGACAGACTATTCTCCTCTCTCTCCTTCCATTTGTCTCACCCTCCCTCCCTCTGTCTCTAACACTTTCACCCTACTGTTGATCTTCTCTCTTAATTTTTTTAGTATATTTTTTGGGGTTGCTTATGTGTATATGTTGTTGGCATGTGTAGGGTGGTTACCTGTGCACGTGTTTGTGTGCAAGATCAAAACCACCATTGAGTATCTTCAATCACCCTCCACTTTGAGGCACAGTTTTCAAGGCACAGTTTCTCCATTGAACCCAGAGCTTGCAATACTCTAAGCTTGCCAGCCAGCTGGTCCTGAGGATGTCCTGTCTCTGCCTTTCAGATGCTGGGATAACAGGTGGCCATCAAGTCTGCCAGACTTTTATATTGGTTTTTGAACTGCATGAGGATAGGAGATGTGGTCTTCAGAGAAAGCTCCTGATCCACTGAACCATCCTTTTCTGCTTCTCTGTTCACGAGGCATGGTACTACTAGTAGTAGTTGTCAGGCCTAGGGCTGCACCCCAATCACAGTGGAAGGCACCCAGCTCACTGGCTCCCTTTTGCTAGTCAGAGAGATGCCCTGATTGGGCTTGATGACTAATCCTGAGGTCAATATGACTGGATTTGGGATCATTTAGGAGAAACAATTCTAGCCAGAAAGATTTCACCAAGGAAGTGAGCCCACCCAGACATGGGCATGTCTGTGTTGTGATTTCTTGTCTCAGGTTCCCCTAGAAGTATTTCTCAAAACAAAGACCATGGTGCTTCCATCCTCTGACCTCTAGTGGATCAACCATGTACACAAGTCACCCAAATGGTTAAGACAGAAATATTAATTCAAAAGACAATAACAAAAGCAATTGCAACAGTGGAGACTCTCCACCAAATTTCAGAGTGGGTCTCACTGACTGGTTTGCAGAGAACAGAGACCATTCCTGGTCACAGGTGATTCTGCTCAGATACCTCCCTGGAATGGGTGGGTGGACCGAGCCTGTCACCCATTAGTTATGAGAAACTTCCTACACACACCCAAAAACAAACTAGAATTTTTCTGCTCGAGGCATGAGTTGGCCAATAGGAATTAGTGTTGCGAGACTGACTCTGATTCCAGCTCGATATGGTCCCTGCTGTACATGTCCATGCCTGGACCCAGGAGACCCATCTCCCTGAAGAACTTCTGGTTGACCACGAATGAGCAACCAACCATGGCAGGAATCCTGCTGCTGACAGGGAAGGAAGTTGGCTTCTCTGGTGTGCAGGTCGCACACATGGTTCTCTAGACAGAACCACCACGTGGGATTTGTAACCCTACCTTACCAATGCCTCTGTTGCAGTTACTTTCCTTTCTGTTGTTGCGAAGCAGTGCTCAGAATCAACAAGGGAGAAATGGGAGTGAATTTGGCTTAGAGTTCCAGAGGGTGAAAAAAGCTGTTGTGGTAGGGGCTGGAGAGGTGGCTCAGGGGTTAAACCTCTGCCTTGCAGGTGGAAGGTCCTGAGTTCGGATCCTAGACCCCAAGTATAGAGGTCAGGAAGTGGGGGTGGCCTAGGATTCTGGTTCTTGTAGGGCAGAATGTGTGAATCCCAGAGCAGAGTAAACGAGGTGGAGACAGTCCATGGTGGTTCCCAAATTCGACCGTGGTTCTACACTCACACACACACACACACACACACACACACACACACACACACAATTGAACAAATAATAGTAAAAAATTTAGTAGCTGTTATGGTAGGAATCACACAATAGAATGCGTAGCTGGACTCAAAATCAAGAGGCTGGAAAGCCAGAGAATGAGAGCAGACAGGGCCGGACCACCAAACCTTAAGACCCACCTCCTGTGACATGGATTCTTTGCCATGGCATAGTCCATTCCGCTGGCCTGACAAAGTCACCATTGGAGGAAAATGGCTTCAAGGAAGTCCATTTTCCTGGATAAGTTGTGGCATGTTTTCTCTTTCTATAAAATACTATTTGGCTGTTGCGTGTATCTGTTGCTTAATATTTAGTAAAATCATTAACAGCTTCAGGATATTCCTCAGCTTTGGTTAAATTGAACAGATGAAAAAGTTAATATAGAAACTCCTGAATGGCCTGGATTTCTTAACTTGGCCTCAAAACAAATTTTGTTACATGTACTATTGGACTAACTCAGAAATTCCAGAAGCATGAGGCTGTGCTATCAGTTCAGTAGAATTTTAAACTGTGATACCCTCTTATCCTGGCTGAAGGCCAGGGAAGAGACCAACATGCCAGAAAGTCTAGACGCTAAAACTGCCCCTGGAGATGGTATTTGTAATCCAACCTGGGAGAATCCATGTCGGTAACAAGGAGGCTGTGTCTTTCCTTTCCCAAACAGCACTCTTATGAGAAATCACAGAGATGGACCATTTGAGTGCACTCCCACCAATGATCGCCTCTGCCCCGAAAGAGACACCTTGACATATGGGGCCTGACAGTATGGACCCCAGGTTTAGAGTATACATGATTCACAGATGAGTCATCTAACTGATGGCAATATATTTCTGGAATTCCTCATAAGAACAGGGCCCTTAAAAAATCCAAGCCATGACACCCCTAGCTCTACCTGGTCCGGGGGAGCCCTAGTCTCAAGGCCGCGACTCAGGTCTGTGGTAATTTCTCATGTCTACAAGTTTAGCTATGTGAGCTAAGAATTTTAGAAATATCCCAACCATTGTCTACTAAACTTCTAGTCAGTGGTTAATAGTTAACCTGTCCTAAGACATGATATTTCAGTTGTTAAGGAAACCTGATTTCTCCAAAACAGAAAACAATGGCTACGTCCCAATTATTCTCCTTCACTCTTATGATTGATTTGTTTTGTTCCTAATGTTTCATCCCTACGCAACCTGCCTTTGTTTGCCAAAAAATTGGAATTTAAACTGTAGCTATGTGCCCAACAAGCGGACTCAGATTCACCTTCCACTAGAGTTGTGTGTCTCTGTTTCCCATCGCCGACTCCTTCACCTACCTGGTTCAGGATCCCTGGATTCCCTGTCCTGGTCCCGACTCAGTCGGTCCGTGGCACTTCTTCTAGCAAGTCTTCACTTCTTAAAGCTGCCACCACCTTCCCAGACATGAGCCTGTGACTCACATTCAAACCATGACACCCCTCAATTCCCGCACATCCCACATCTTCACAGGACTGAACTCCAGATGAAGAAGAAAGGGGGACTTTAAGTGTCTACCAATGAAAGTCTCAGCTACTCAATAAAGTGGCTGAGGTTTGGTCTGATGCTTGGTGCAATATATATAACGTGGGCTCTCAGTGCATGTGAATGATAGGTAAGGGAGGTCTAAGGCAGTGTCAGTAGTGATCACCTGAGTCCATTTGTTCCACCCCAGAAAGCATGTGGCAGGTAACTGAGGATGTCCACTTGTCCACTTGACAGAAGAATGAGCTTTGAAAGAAACTCTGTGAGGTAGTAGTGTTCAATTAAACCCTGAGCAAGCCTGCAGGAGACTGTCTAATTGAGTGCAACTACTTCCTGGGAAAGTGCATAAGATGCAGGTAGCTGGTTCAGGTAGTTGGCATTTTTTTACATACTGGACAGTCTTGTTGTCTGGGAAGTGAAGTTTGTCCCTCTCTCAGAAATACTGAGGATATGGTGTGGCCAATACTCCTGGTGATGGTATGAGCTCTCCTGCCAATCTGGAATAAGCATTTTAACTAGACAATCATAAGAGTGGAAAAAAAAAAAAACCTCTCTTATTCCCATAAGCCATTTGGTAGTGAATTTATCAGCAACACAGGCAAACTCTGATGAAGCAGAAGAAAATGAGTGAGTTGGGAGTGCAAAGGGCACAGGAGGGAAAGTGCTAATGGCTAACCTTTGTGTCAGCACAACTGGATCTGGACTCACCTTGTGTGTCTGTGAGGCTCTTTATGCCTAATTTATGGTGTGTATGTGTGTGTGTGTGTGTGTGTGTGTGTGTGTGTGTGTACACGCTTTTGACTCAGCATGTGTGTGGAGGTTGAAGGGCAACCTTAGAAGTCAGTTCTCTCCCTCCACCATATGGGCTGTAGGAATGGATCTCAGGTTGTTAGGCTTGGTGGAACCACCTTGTCTGTGCTGAGCCATCTTGAAGGCCCTCCAAGAAAGAGCTAACTGAAATGATGCGTGCCTGCAATCCTAGCACTCAGAAGGCAGAGGCCGGGGTCTTACACACAATGGCAGCTTGCTCTTTTCTCTGTTTTCTAGAGAGCAGTTTTACATAATTCAAGAATTTAGATGTGCGTTTAGTGCCTAAACCCTGGAACCCAGCACTTGGATGCTTGAGGCAGGAGGATGGTCACAAGACAGGGGCAGCCTGGGCTACACAGTGTGTTCCAGGCCTGCGTATTCCTGGAACACAAGAGGAACCTCAGAGTTTACAGCAGCATACCCAGAAGTATTGCTAGAGGGTAAGGGTGGCCAGCAGGGCCTAGCAGGGAATGAAGATAAACCACAGGATTCTGCAGTCCAAACCCTAAAGGGTAGGTAAGGAGCAGAGGAGGAGCAAACATTCCTGAAGAAATGTTATTGATTGAGGGCCCACAGGCTCAGAGGCCCAAAGGCTCTTCCTTCCAAATCCTACTCAAACTGACCTCTGGTGACATCCTACTGTGGCAGAATACTCTATATGCTTAAGAGAACAGGGCTTTTATTTTGGCTTATGATTCTTAGTTATAGTTCCTTATCTAGCCTGGGAGGAGAGCACATGTCTATACCAGGGGTCAAGAGAATGGGCTGAGAGAGGGATGATCCTTAATTACCAAACTATCGTGTCTGGCCAACGATACAGGTGAAATCCAAGTTTCTCAACCAGCTCACTTATTCAACTTATTCACCTGCTCAGAGATTAATTCTGCCCACCATGCAGGCTGGATCTTCCTTGTCAATTACAGTCTTCTTCAGGATCACTCAGGACTTAACTACTAATTATGAAAATGTGGCCAGAGTTCTGAATCCTCAATCCTCAAGTACAGTTTTTGACTGTACCCACCTGTGACATCTGTCAGGGAAAGTGGTATTTTACTGTAACTAGGAGTTATCTGATGATGTTCTTTGGTTGTGGGTAATGAGGAATTAAAAACAATCACTTCTATAATTGCTGCTCCATGGAATACACAAGACAAGCACCACAGTGTCAGCTGAAGGAGGGAGAGGAGGGGATGGCATCAGAATGAGTAAAGGGGGTCTTAGGACCTGCACACCAAGATACAGAGCTTTCTCTCTCTCTCTCTCTTTAAATTTATTTATTTATTCATTTTTTCCACTCGTACAAACTTGATAGGTACCCCATTCCCCTCCCTCCCTGCACCCCTCCCTGAATCCCCTTTCTCTTTCCCCCCTTTTCCCCTTTCTTCCCCCCCCTTTCTCCCAGCCCCTCCCCACCTGATTCCTGGAGAATCCTTTAGTGAGCATGTCAAACTTCCCTCTGAGTCCTCCTCTCTGATGAGATGTAAGGACTCAATAGCATTGCCTAGGGCTCTTTCTGTGTTCCTCTTAGTATAGGAACACTATTATGTCTGTAAATCCCTTGCCTCTAAGGATCTTAGTGCCTGTCATCCATGCTAGACTTTGGGGGGTCAATGATATGTTCGTCATTGCACAGTAACTCCTGTAACTAGGCCTATTAGACAAAGCTCTATTATGATTGCTTTCGCCCTAATTTGTGTGGAGTATCTTGCATATCGTTGTTCCTTCCCATTTTTAAGCTCTTACAATCTTACCGCCCCCTCTTCCGCAAATTTCCCTGAGCTTTAGGATGGGAAGAGATTAGGCTGTCCTGGTTCCTGGTGACTAATGTAGAGTCTCTGATGTTCTGAATTATGGTTTGTTTTTTTTTTCCCCCCTCCGGTTTTGCTATTCCTGCACCACTTTTGGATCCATCCTGATTGGTATTGGATGTCACGCCCTGGCCAGAGATAAACGCCTATAAAAATAGAGTCTTAATATGAGTAGATTCAAAGGGAGATGGAACAAGAGTAGGAGACTGCGGTGAGGGAGAGTCAGTCTCCCATTTGCAGGATGGTTAGCTTCTATTTGCCAGACTCTATGCCTTCCCTGTCTGGTGAGATCAAACCCCATGAGTTGCATGTGAATAGGAAGGAAAGTCTGGCCGATTTTCTCTGCACTAGCATGAACCCCTCTCGCCTTGTTGCTGGTAGGATCCTCCTTCCCCTTCCCTCCTGTTTATAATCTTTGCAATTACTATAGATATTACAGAGATTTATCTTTGAGTGTGTCACTAAGTGGATTTGGTACTAGGAGCCACCTCTTTGGAAGTACATACGGCGGTTAATTTCCTATGTCTGGGATACTTCACTCAATATAACTGTTTCTAATTCCATTCATTTCCTGGAAAATTTCATTAATTGATCATTTTTGATGGCTGAGTTGTATTCCATTGTATAAATAAACCACATTTTCCTTATTCGCTCATCAACTGTTGGGCATTTGGGTTGATTCCATGGCATTGCTATTGTAAACAGTGCTGCTATTGATCGTGCTTGTGCTATTGAGGTGAATTTTTGCTGTATAGGGGAATCATTCCCAGAAGTGGAATAGCTGGTTCATATGGTGTTTCAATCTTTAACCTTTTTAAGAATCACCAGAGAGCTCACCAGAGTGGTTATATAAGCCTGCAATCACACCAGCAATGTAGGAGAGTTCCCTTCTCGACACATCCTCTCCAGCATTTGATGATGTTTGTATTGTGGATTTTTGCCATTCTGGCCAGGGTGAGATGATATCTCAGGGAGGTTTTGATTTGCATTTCCCTGATGGCTAAGGATGTGGAGTATTTTTTAAAGATATTTGATAGACATTTCAATTTCTTCCCTGGTAAAGTTTCTTTTGAGTTCCAAGGCCCATTTTCTAATTGGGCCATTTGTTTCCTTGGTGTTTAGTTTTCTAAGTTCTTTGTGCACTCTGGATAATAGCGTTCTATTGGATATGTGGTTAGTGAAGACTGGCTTGCCTTTGTGCTCCAGTTACAATCTCTTTATCTGAACAGAAGCTCTTTAATTTCATAAGATCCCATCTGTTGAGTGTTGAGTGTAGTTACTGTGCTATTGGATTCCCTATAGGAACTATTGGCCTAGTCCAATCAGCTCCCTACCCTTTCAACTAAGGTTTTTATAGTCTCTGGCCTTATACTGAAGTCCTTGATCCATTTGGCATTAAGTCTTGTACATGGTGACAAGTGTGGGTCCAGTTTTAATCTTCTGCATGTGGACATCCAGTTTTGCCAGCACCATTTGTTGAAGATGCTGTTCTTTTTACATTGGATTTTTTGGGCCCCTTTGTCAAAGATAAAATGGCTGTAATTGTGTGGGCTTATATCTGGGTCTTCAACTCTTATGCAAGGATCTGTGTGTCTATTTTGGAGCCAGTACCAGGCTGTTTTTATAACTATGGATTTGTAGTATAGACTAAGGTTTGGTATGGTGATATTTCTAGCAGTG
This sequence comes from Typhlomys cinereus, assembly GCA_023101885.1. Classification (NCBI taxonomy): domain Eukaryota; kingdom Metazoa; phylum Chordata; class Mammalia; order Rodentia; family Platacanthomyidae; genus Typhlomys; species Typhlomys cinereus. Next base: position 3,309,626 of record JALPQD010000035.1, read on the forward strand.
TTTTTGTTACTCAGGATTGTCTTTGCTATCCTGGGTCTTTTGTGCCTCCATATGAACATTGAGATTGTTTGGTCAACTTCTTTAAAGAATTGCTCTGGGCTCAACTCAAACACTAATCTTCTACAAATGTGCCCAGAGCTCAAACCCAAAACTGTCAAATTGACATGTGCCCAACTATGACATTCTACCCTTTGTCAATTTAACATAAAAACATGGCAGTTTAAAACTGTAACCTTCAATCCTTGTCCCTATTAAAAATACATTTCATAGATAAATTAAAAAGGTTCTCTCATTAAAACTTCAGTTCCCACATTTTTACAAGTTCAAAGTTTCTTGCCTTTGTTCCTCTCGCTCACCTGCTCGCCTGAGATGGGACCCACTTTCGGTCGGTCCTCCATCCCAGGTGAGTCACCCAGTCCCCAGGTCACCCCTTGTCCCAGCTCTCCCACAAGCCAGCCCAGGCAACACCCAGGCTGCCTCTGGTTTGCCTTGCCCACGTCCCGGACCCCAGCCCCCTTTTTTCCTCCTGCCCACCTGCCCGCCCGACGGAGACCAGACTTGCTCTGGTTCCTCCATCTCTGGAGCCTGGTGGGCCACTAACCCAAGCCCCAGGTACCAGGTGAAGAGTTCTGCCATCACCATCAGCCCCTCTGACCCACCCAGGGCCCTCACTCTTGGTCCGTGGAGGACACACTGCTACTCAGACTTCAACAGAATCCAAAGAAAACCCAAGCAAAGCTGTAAGGGACAAAGGCCATACATCTGAAGTCCTCTAAAAGCATCCTATCACATGGGAGAGATTCTTCACATCCAGCCCAAATATAAGTAAACTTTTTTTTAACCATACTGCTCCTTTTTAGTATTAATCAGTGTAGATTAACTTTTCCATACAGCCATCCCAAAAATATATACAACTCCAGGGATTATACCACTCACCCTCACATATCACCAAAATACTAAATCGTAAAAGTGCACTACCATACTAATATTCACCCCCTGTCTACTTAACCTGACTTAACTGATGTATTAACCAACATCTCATCTAGGAAATAGTACTAACAACAGACAAATGAACCCAACTACAAAGCAAGCACTAGTAATAACTGCCCGAGAGCAGTAATACCAACTAAGTCAGTTCAGTCAAAAACACACAGAAACTGAAAGGTCTTAAGAGTCAAAATGACAATGCCCAAGTCAAAGTGCAGATCCATGAGAAATAAAACCCGGGAAGACAAATCTCCCACTGAAAGCATTAACCCCATAATGATGGATTCCAACCAGAACAAATTCACAGATAATAACCAAGAAAGCCAGACCCAAGATAACGACTTTCAAAGTATGATCATTACCATGATTAATACTATGAAAAAGGAAATCCAGGAGGAGTTAAACAACTGCATCAAACACTTTGAACAGGAACATAACAAACACTTGGAGGAGTTGAGAAAAGCAGTTCAAGGAACAAAAATAGACATAGAGCAGTTAAAACAGTCTCAGGCAGAGTTTAAAATTGAACTAAAAGATAAGTTATCTTCAACCCAAAACTGAACAGAGAGTCTTTTTTTTAATTTTTTTCTGCTCATACAAACAATAGGAACTCCTGTCCCCTCCCTTCACCCCTCTCTGGAACTCCCTGTTCACTCCCTGCTTTGTCCCTTCCTTTCCTACCTCCCTCCCTTTCTCCCAGTGCCCTCTCTCCCATCTTTGAAGCATCCTTTAATGAGTATATCAAACTTTCCTCTGGGTCCTTCTCTCTGATGAGGTGTAAGGACTCAGTGGCATTTCCTAGAACTCTTTCTTGTGTTCCCCTTAAGTATAGAAACATTATTGTGACTGTTAGTCCCTTGCTTCTAAGGATCCTAGTGCCTTTAGTCCATGCTAGACTTTGAGGGGTCAACGATATGTTGGTCATTGAGCAGATCATGCAGAGCCCTGTTATAATTGCTTCAGTCCTAACTTGTGCGGAGTATGTTGCATATCATGACTCCTCCCATCCTTGTGCTCTTACAATCTTACTGGCCTCTTCTGCAAATTTCTCTGAGCTCCAGGATGAGGAGAGATTAGGCAGGCCTGATTCCACGTGGTTGATATAGAAACTCCGATGTTCTGAATTATGGTTTGTTGATGACTTTTTTTTCAGTTTTGCTGTTCCTGCAATGCCCTTGGTTCCATCTTCATGGGTATTGGATGTCACCCCCTGGCCAGAGATAAAAATCTCAACAGAGAGTCTTATCGGCAGAACTAACAAGGCAGAAAATAGAATTTCAGATCTTGAAGACAAAGTAGGAGAATTAACCAACTCAGTGGAAGAGGTTCTTAAAGCCAAAAAGATACTTGAGAGGAATATACAAGAGATATGGGACACCCTGAAGAAGCCTAACATGCGCATTCGTGGAATACCAGAACAAGAATCCCAAAATACCACCCCTGAGGAAATTTTTCAAATTATCATAAATGAAAACTTCCCTCATCTAAAGGATGAGAGGCTCATCCGAATACAAGAGGCATTCCACACCCCAAACAGATATGACCAAAATAGAAAATCACCACGGAAAATAATAGTAAAAAAACTCCACATTTTAAGACAAAGAAAAGGTGTTGAGAGGTTCAAGGGAAAAAAAAAAAAACAAGTCACTTTTAAAGGTAAACCTATTAAAATAACAAATGACTTCTCAATGGAAACAGTAAAAGCAAGAAGAGCTTGGAGAGATGTATTTCAATATTAAATGAGCAAAAATGTCAAGTCAGGCTGATATACCTGGCAAAACTATCCGTCACGATCGAGGGAGAAAGAAAAGTTTTCCAGCACAAAGACAACTTGAAGGCTTACATGTCTACCAAACCAGGCCTTCAAAAAATGCTAGAAATGATACTCAAGCTTGAAGGAAAAAAAAAGCATATCCAGGACAGAAGGCAAGTACCACCAAAACCTAAATGTCAAACAATACACTTACAAAAGACACTAAACATAAAAAATGTCCAGAATTAAAAATAATTTTTCCATTATAACATTAAATGTCAATGGTATTAACTCACCGATCAAGAGACACAGATTACAAACTTGGATTAAAAGCCACAACCCATCAATCTGCTGCCTTCAGGAATAGGCACATGCTAAAAATAAAAGTCTGATCAAAAATTCTGCAAACTAATGGAACCAGGAAACAGGCAGGGGTAGCCATTATGTTTTCAGACAAAGTGGACTTCAAACCAAAAAAAATCGTAAGAGACACAAAGGGATACTACATTTTAGTCACAGGTACAATTCACCAGGAAGACTTCACAATACTGAACATATATGCACTAATATGGGCCCCTCCACATTCATTAAGCAAAGGCTACAGCCTCTACAGTGAGAAATCAATCCCCAAACAATAATACCTGGGGATTTCAACACTTCCCTCTGAACATGGGATAGATCAACAGGCCAAAAGCTTAACAGAATCACTTTGGAACTCAACCAAATCCTTAAAGAAATGGACCGTACAGATCTCTATGGGACTTTTCATCCATGCACAAAAGAATACATATTTTTCTCAGCAGCACACGGAACTTTCTCCAAAACAGACAACATATTGGGCCCCAAAACGGATCTCCACATATACAGGAAAGTTGAAATTCTAGCTTGAACCCTATCAGACCACCATTGTCTAAAGCTTGACATCCACAACACAATAAACAACCGAAAATACACTAACTCTTGGAACTATGACAACACTATGATGCTGAAAGAGAATTGGATTCAGGAAGAAATTAAAAAGGAAATTCAAGATTTCCTGAAAGTGAATGATAATGAAAATACAACTTATCAAAATCTGCCCTAAGCTGTCCTAAGAGTTCATAGCTCTTAATGCCTACATCAAAAAAAATGGAAACATCACAAATAAATAACTTAACAATGCAGCTTAAAGCTTTAGAGACACTAGAGCAATCTGATCCCAAAAGCAGTAGAAGAGAGGAGATTAGCAAAATAAGGGGAGAAATATTCAAAATTGAAATTAGTTAAACAATACAGAGAATCAACTAGTCAAAAAGCTGGTTCTTTAAAAAATCAGTAAGATTGATGAATCCCTAGCTAAATTAACCAAAAGCAAGAGAGAAAAAACACAAATTAACAAAATTAAAAATGAAAATGGAGATCACTATGGATACCCAAGAAATTCAGAGTATTATAACATCATATTTCAAAAACTTATACTCAATAAAATTTGACAACACAAAAGAAATGGATGAATTCATAAGTAAGCACAACTTACCTAAATTGAATCAGGAAGTTGTGAATTATTTAAATAGTACTATAACATATGAGAAAATTGATGAAGTAATCTCGAATCTTCCCATCAAGAAATGTCCTGGACCAGATGGATTCAGCACAGAGTTCTACCAGACATTTAAGGAGCTAATAACACCAGTACTCCTTAAACTGTTCCATCAAATAGCAAAGGAAGGAACACTACCAGATTCTTTCTACAAAGCTAATATCTTAATCCCAAAACCTAATAAAGATACACTTAAAAAAGAAAACTATAGGCCAATCTCTTTGATAAACACAGATGCAAAGATTCTCAACAAAGTCTTAGCAAATCGGATTCAAAAACATATCAAAAGGATCATTCACGGGGATCAAGTAGTATTTATCCCAGGCACACAAGTTGGGTTCAACATATGCAAATCAATAAATGTAATCCACCATATAAACCAGTCTAAAATCCAAGACCACATGATACTCTTGATAGATGCAGAAAAAGCTTTTGACAAGATCCATCAGACTTTCATGATCAAAACCCTAGACAGTTGGAATGGAAGGAACCTTTGCCAATATAATAAAAGCTATCTCCAACAAGCACACAGAAAGGATTATATTCAACGGGGAAAACCTCGAAGCATTCCTGCTTCAATCAGGAACTAGACAAGGTTGTCCACCCTCACCACTTCTCTTCAATATTGTACTTGAAGTCTTAGCTGAAGCCATAAGACAAGAAACGGAGATAAAACAGATTCAAATTGGCAAGGAAGAAGTCAAGTTATCTCTATTTGCTGATGATATGACTTTACACCTGAGTGATCCCAAAAACTCCACCAGGAAACTCCTGGAACTAATTGAGAAGTTCAGCAGGGTAGCAGGATACAAAATAAACATACAAAAATCAGTGGCCTTCCTATATGCACAGAATGAAAGAAATGAAAAGCCCTGAGAGAAACAATCCCATTTACCATAGCCCCTAAAAAATGAAATACCTTGGTGTAAACCTAACCAAGGAAGTAAGTGACCTTTACAATGAAAACTTTAAAACTGTAAAGAAAGAAATTACAGAAGACACTAGAAGGTGGAAAGACCTCCCATGTTCCAGGATTGGCAGAATCAATATCATAAAAATGACCATCCTACCTAAGGCAATATAAAGATTCAATGCTATACCAATTAAAATCCCAAAGCAACTCTTTAAAGAAGTTGACCAAACAATCTCAATGATCATATAGAGGCAAAAAAGACCCAGAATAGCAAAAACAATCCTGAGTAACAAAAACACTGCTGGAAATATCACCATACCAAACCTTAGTCTATACTACAAATCCATAGTTATAAAAACAGCCTGGTACTGGCTCCAAAATAGACACACAGATCCATGCATAAGAGTTGAAGACCCAGATATAAGCCCACACAATTACAGCCATTTTATCTTTGACAAAGGGGCCCAAAAAATCCAATGTAAAAAGAACAGCATCTTCAACAAATGGTGCTGGCAAAACTGGATGTCCACATGCAGAAGATTAAAACTGGACACATACTTGTCAGCATGTACAAGACTTAATGCCAAATGGATCAAGGACCTCAGTATAAGGCCAGAGACTATAAAAACCTTAGTTGAAAGGGTAGGGAGCTGATTGGACTAGGCCAATAGTTCCTATAGGGAATCCAATAGCACAGTAACTACACTCAACACTCAACAGATGGGATCTTATGAAATTAAAGAGCTTCTGTTCAGATAAAGAGATTGTAACTGGAGCACAAAGGCAAGCCAGTCTTCACTAACCACATATCTAATAGAGCGCTATTATCCAGAGTGCACAAAGAACTTAGAAAACTAAACACCAAGGAAACAAATGGCCCAATTAGAAAATGGGCCTTGGAACTCAAAAGAAACTTTACCAGGGAAGAAATTGAAATGTCTATCAAATATCTTTAAAAAATACTCCACATCCTTAGCCATCAGGGAAATGCAAATCAAAACCTCCCTGAGATATCATCTCACCCTGGCCAGAATGGCAAAAATCCACAATACAAACAGCACTAATGCTGGAGACGTAGTGGAGAGAGGGGAACTCTCCTACATTGATGGTGGGAATGCAGGCTTATACAGCCACTCTGGTGAGCCATCTGGAGATTCTTAAAGAAGTTAAAGATTGAAACGCCATATGAACCAGCTATTCCACTTTTGGGAATAACCCCCCATACAGCAACAATTCACCTTGATAGCACAAGCATGACCATAGTGTTCATAGCAGCACTGTTCACAATAGCAAAGTCATGGAATCAACCCAAATGTCCAAACGTTGACGAGTGGATAAAAAAAATGTGGTACATTTATACAATGGAATACTACTCAGCCATTGAAAATGATGAATTAATGCAATTTTCCAGGAAATAGATGGATTTAGAAACAATTGTATTGAGTGAAGTATCCCAGACACAGAAAATTAATTGCCATATGTACTCCCTATTAAATGGATCCTAGTACCAAACCCACTTAGTGACACATTCAAAGATAAATCTCTGTAATACCTACAGTAATTGCAAAGATTCTAAACAAGAGAGAAGGGTAAAGGAGGGCCCCGCCAGAAACAAGGAGAGAGGGGATCATATTACAGCAGAGATAATAGGGCACCATCAAGGACTGCAAGGGGTGACATCCAATACCCATCAGGATGGAGTCAAAAGCATTGCAGGAGCAGCAAATCTGAAAAAAAGTCATTTCAGAACATCAGAGATTCTATATCAACCACATGGAATCAGGCCTGCCTAATCTCTCCCCATCCTGAAGCTCAGGGAAATTTGCAGAAGAGGGAGCGGTAAGATTGTACATACTCCGTACAAGTTAGGGCCGAAGCAATTATAACAGGGCTCTGCATGATCTGCTCAATGACCAACATATCGTTGACCCCTCAAAGTCTAGCATGGACTAAAGGCACTAGGATCCTTAGAAGCAAGGGATTAACAGTCACAATAATGTTCCTATACAAGAAAGAGTTCTAGGAAATGCCACTGAGTCCTTACACTTCATCAGAGAGGAGGACCCCGGGGAAATTTTGATATACACATTAAAGGATGCTTCAGTGATGGGGGAGGGGGCACTGATGAGAAAGGGAGGGAGGGGGAAAAGGAAGGGGAAATGGGGAGAGGGAAGAGGGAGGTTCGGGGAGGGGTGGAGGGAGGGAGGGGACAGGCGTACCTATTATGTGTGTATGAACAGGGGGGAGAGGGGAAACAAGTTCAAAGTTTCTTAACCTTAAGAATATATTATATCAAAGTAAGTTAAATATTTTAAAACAGATAAAACAGTAAAACATAAATATCTTTTTTATTTATTCAATTGTGCGTGTGTGCATATGTATGTGTGCGCGCACCTGTGTGGTGTGTGTGTGTGTGTGTGTGTGTGTGTGTGTGTGTGTGCCTGTGTGTGTGTAGAACCACGGACAAATTCGGGAACCACCATGGAGGCCTCTACCTCCTTCTGCTCCGGGATTCACAGGCTCCGCCCTACCAGGACCAGAAGCGCAGGCCGCCCCCGCTTCCGCCTGGCGTCTATACGTGGGATCTGGGATCCGAACTCAGGACCTTCCGCCTGCAAGGCGGAGGCTTAACCCCTGAGCCACCTTTCCAGCCCCTAAAACAGAAGTATCTTAATGTAATAAGAAAACATTAATTTAAGATCAAAGTCCAGCAAATCAAATACCACATCCTGCACTTCAGTGTCCATCTTCTGTTGCCCATCACATAGTCAAGGTGGCTCAAAAGGTTTAGGCATTTCCAGTCCCTGTTTGTAGCTCGAAGATGCAAAAGCAGAGTTCCTTGAACCATGCTGAATCTCCACTCACAATCATACTCTGTCCCTACTTCATGAAGAAGTGTGATCAGTAGGTTCCTGGTTAGACACCTGCCCATCCACACACTGGACAGATCTACACCTGCCCTGCCATTGTGGGACAGGTTCATCCCTGCCCAGCCACAGTATTATAGATCAACCCCTGCTCCCCATGATAAGATACATCCAGCCTGCCTACCATCAAGGATAAATCCACTCCTATCCTGGCACCATGAGATATGTCCACATCTGCCCCTTGACCCATGAGCCACAACACTTCAATTCTCTCGTCAGTGGCTTTAGCAAGTATAAGATCCCACTGCCACGGCACGAGTGGCAAGCAAAGCTGTCCAGCTTGCTGCCCCTCTCTCATTGAGCCCAATAAACTATTACTCCTCTTCTGCTCTTGGAGGGTGAATTCTTTCACCACCTGCCAATCTCGTCCACCATCCTGGTGGGCCCAATCCAACCCAACCACTTAGCCAAGTGGTCCGGCCTGCATTGGTAAACTGCCCTGCTCTCACCTGGGCATAGGAAGAGGATTGATACTCTGGGGTTTAGAGCTGCCCTAAATCTCCTGGAAAACAAGGCAAGGTACAAGTGTGTAAATAATGGTGTGTGCTTGGTTACCAGGAGGTAATTCACACAAATCACCAGCTTTAAAATGCAACTGGTAGAGAGAGGCAGTGTCTAGCACTCTGCCTATGAAACAACTAAAACTGTCTGCCTCCCCCCATTCCTCGCCCCAGCTGCTCAACACAGTTGACTCTGAACTCGAGGAAGTGCTTGGTCCCAGGGCTCTGCCACCAGATCTGAGGCTGAGCCAGAAAGCATTGAAGGGGGGTGGGGGTAAGAAAGCCACAGGGACAGGAAGTACAAAATGAGGTGCCTGGTAGACCTGAGATTAGATCAAAGTGTGCTCTTGACAGCTGTCTGTGCTAAGCTATTGTCACCAGACAGTGTCCCCCATACTGGCTGTCGGGACCATCAGAATCTAACACCCTCAAGAACATGCCAGTCACAGGCACTTGTCTCCTAGAAGATATTTCACACAGCTCAGACAACTCAGAAGACCTTGTAGGACCATTGGGTGGGCTACACCTAGGGTAGAACTTCTGGAGGGAGGATGCATACCTCTTGTTTTCTATTTAAACTTTATTCCCCTGCTTGGACTTCGAAAGAGAGATCTTTTTATTTCTTAAAGGAAAAAGGGAGATTTATTCAGCTTACTGTTCCAGAGAGCAGGTACAGTCTCTCAAAGTAGAGGTGGCATGGCTGGCTGGCCAAAGCTGGAGGAAGCTAAGTCACCGCAGACATCTTGGAAGCTGAGAGCTGCAGACTACTTGCAGCAAAGGCAGACATCTCCTGGCAGTAGGGTGGGACTAATCCACCTCAAGGCCCACCCCTGGTGACTGTTTTCCTCCAACAAGGCTCCACCTCTCAAGGTACCATGACCTTACCAAGCACATGTGAGGGACACATTTCAAGCCATGACATTCCACCTCTGGCCCCCACAGGATCATTGCCATCTCATTATGCAAACCATACTCAGTCCAACTTTAAAAGTCTTCATAGACTACATCAGTAGTCCCAACACAGTCCAAAAGTCCAAAGTCCAAAGCCTCCTGTAAAATCAAAATACAGGTTACATACTTCCAACATACAATGGTACAGAACAAACATTCCCATTCCAAAAGGAAGGAATAGGGGCATATCCAGGAAAGATTGGCCCATAACAAGAACAAAAACCAGCAGCACAATCCCCAAGTCTTGTAGCTCCAAGTCCAACAGGTGAGCCTCCAAAGAGAGATCTTTGAAACAATTAAGATCAATCTCTTCCTAATATGAGCACATTGGATAATTTTTTTATTTCTGCTTTTTGCTGTTGTTGCAATTTGCCTGTATAATTGCTGGTAAATGACCATCATATGGCTTACTGGAACAACAGGTTTACTTTCTTTCTTATAGTCTGGTTACAGTCTGTAGTCTAGCTTGACAGGAGAGCATGCACCAACACCAGGGCCGAGGGAACTGGCTACACCATCTCTACATAATGGCTGAGAGAAGGATGATCTTTACTTCCCAGACCAGCTCTCTTTGATTTATTCCAGGGCCTCATCCCACCCACCAAAGTCTGGACATTTCCCATCAGCTAGACAATCCCCTTCAGGTTTGCTCTGGGCTCAACTCAACTACTAATTCTCCATGCCATACAAACCACACATCCACACATATCTATACTGGTCATACCACATAAATACATGTACACAACACACATATACTCACAGATACACACATAGACACACAGCACATTGCATATACACACATGCATACTATACACAAAGCACATGCATACATAGCACACCACATACACTTGTGTACCATACACATATGTACAAAACATATACCACACACATATACCTCACATGTACACACACATGCACATCACACACAATGTGCCCAGAGCACAAACCCTCAACTGTCAATTGACACCTGTGCCTAACCATGACAGCTCTCAAATTGAATGCTTATTAATTTAACATGGGCAGGTAGAAGAACCTCAGGCAGAGACTCAGCTCCAAAGTCCAGTGATGTCATGGGAGAGTCTGAGTGGAAGATGGCCGACTTATCTCCCAGAGGAGTATCTGGTCTAATGGCAAAACTCAGAGCAGTGGCATACCCTACATTCCCAGCATGTGGAAGACAGAGGGCTTGCAAGTGAGTGTAAGGCCAGCCCACACAGACAGACAGACTTTGTCCTCCAAAAGACAATGAGAAGCTAGGGACTACAGAGATAGCATTGCAGGAAAAGTACTTTCTGCACAGGCATAGGTACCTGAGTGTGTGCTTCAATTTGGCAGGGAGTCACCTGAATGTCATCCCAGAGCCAGAGGTGGATTCCAGGGGTTCACTAGCCATGTAGACTAGACCCAAGTTTAGTGAGAGGCCCTGTCTCAAAGGATAAGATGGAGAGCATTAGGGGAAGGAAGATGCCCACAGTGGAGCTGTGACCTCTACACATGCATACATAGGCAAAATCTTCTTTCTCCAAACATGCATTCACATTTATATCACATATGTGCACTCATACATATGCCATACAAACCCCACCCACACACATCTCTACTGGTCATACCACATATATACATGTACAGAACACACATATATTCACAGATACACACACATAGACACACAGCACATTACATATACAGACATGCATACTATACACAAAGCACATACATACATAGCGCACCACATACACTTGTGTACCATACACATCTATACAAAACATATACCACACACATATACCTCACATGTACACACACATGCACATCACACACATGTACAACACACACACTCTGCCATCCCTATCCAGGGCTTTTAGTCTGTAGCTTCAGCCTAGCGCACACTGATTGCTGCTGTCTTGAGTGTGCTTTGGCATTTGTCTTCATCATCTTTATGGAGCCAATATAGTGGAATAATGATTTGAATCGTACTTCTATCACACGAAGGCTACAAGTCATCAAGGGATGATACATGTCTGTGAGCGTTTGCAAGGAGTACATGCAAGTGTTAAATATGGCACAATTTGTAGCACAGACTTGTGCACCCAAGAACTTGTAGGTGTGGGGGAAAGACTTGGAGCTGTGGTTCACTGTGAGGGGAAAACATTCAGAGCAGGAGATTCTGGGGAATGTAATTCACTCAGCCAGCGAAGCTTGTCTTTTCAGAGCTTATTCTGCAGGTTCTAAGCCCCTTCCATCCCCACAGATGGTGCTATACACAGCAAGGGCCACACCCACACACAAGGGGTTATTGGCTTCACAGGATGGTATCTGAACCTCCCATTCAAAGGCCTTTCCTGTGGAGCTCTGTGCTGACCACATTGCTGAGAATACCTCTGCAGGGTTTGAAAGCCAAGGCCTCTGTGAAGTTGGTCTTGGGGCAAGGCAGAAACAAAGAGAGACTGAGTCCTCAACATGTGTCATTGGGGTTCCCAGAGATGACCAACATGTGTCATGAGAGTACGTTTTGTGAGCCTAGGCAGTTGTACTATCACAGGCTCTGTGCTACCCATGACACTGTCTATCAGGGTGTTAGCAGAAAGAAGGAACTTCTTTCCACCCAGGAAAAGACAGGGAAACAGCATTGTGCTGGTGGCCCAGGGCTCTGAGGGCAGTGATTGCAGGAAGAGGAGCCAGGAAAGTCTTGGAGATAACATGTGAAAGAAATCAGTGGGCAGAAGAGTTGGACGCTTCCATCAGGGCTTCATGAAATACAACAGAGCATAGGAGAGGGAATCCTGGGAGTTTACATGGTGAATATATGATCAGTGACCCACAGAGGATCAGCAGGATTCTTAGGATTTGTGACAAGAAGACTCTGAGCTCAGACCCTCCCTAGCTCTTTGGCTAACTTTAGTCTCAAGACTGCTTCTTTTTTTTTAACATTTTTATTATTATTATTATTTCCACTCATACAAACTTAACAGGTACACCGGTCCCCTCCCTCCCTCCACCTCCCCCCACCCCCTCTGCTTACCCCTCCCCTCTCCCTTCTCTCCCCAATCCCCAGAGCATCCTTTAATGTGCATGCCAAACTCTAAATTGTCTGTTCTTCTGCCATTACACACATGCCCCTGGTCTGAGTCCTCATTCCAGGACATAAGAAACTGGAAGTCTCAGCCGGTGATCTCTGGACTCTGATTTCACCCAGAAAAAGCCTATGACATCCTGATAGTTGATCTTCATTGCCAGTGGGATGGGATTTAGAATCATACAGGAGACTGACACAGTGCCCTTTGGGTGTCTGTGAGGTGCTCCCAGAGAGAATTAACTCCATTCAAAAGACCCATCCCGGGTGTGGGCAGCACCACCCCACAGGGTGGGGACCCAAAGGAAAAGAATGAACAGGAGGAAGTCATCTGAGCTCTGTATTCAATTGGCTCCCATGATGCAAGCTGAGAAGTTGCACTGTACTTTCCCCACCATGACTGACTGGAGCTCTGTAACATGAGCTCACATAAATCTGTCCTTCTGTGTGATGTGTCTGGAAGGACAACCCAAAAATGGGAGAAATCTGCCAGCCACACCTCAGAAAAGGGATTAAGAGTTGGGATAGGCCAAGCATTGCACCAATCAAACTAAACTGTCAATCAACTAATGGGACCACAAAGTGAACAAGCAGTTCCCCAAAGAAAAAACTGAAATGTTCAATAAACATATATTAAAAAAAATGTTCAACATCCTTAGCTATCAGGGAAGTGCAAATTGAAACTGCTTAGACTCTACCTCAGAATGCTCTTCAATTAGAAAATAAAGGAAAATTAATATTGGTGAGACCCTGGAAAGAAAAACTGTTACTTAATGCTGGGCGAACATAAGCAGGTGGACATACTATTGAAATCGGAGTGTGTGTTTCTCAAAAACAAAGCAAAACGAAGTTACAGCTACCATGGGACCCAGTTATGCTTCTCCCGTCGCTTGCCCAAATGATTCCATATCCTACCACAAGGGTGCTGCACATATGAGAGACAGAATAGGAGGACACAGGAGAAACAGGGTAGAAGGATATGGGAGAGGCAGGGCTGGAGGGCACGAGAGAGATATGGCAGGAGGACATGGTAGAGACAGGGCAGGAGGATGAGGGAGAGACAGGTCAGGAGGACAAAGGAGAGACAAGGCAGAAGAAAACTAGAGAGATGGGGCAGGAGGGCAGGCGAGAGACAGGACAAGTGGACACGGGAGAGACAGGGTAGGAGACCACAGGAGACACAGAGCAGGAAAGCATGGGAGAAACATGGAAGGAGGGCTCAAAGAGAAACAGGTGAGGAAGGCACAGGAGAGACAGGTCGAGGACAATGGAGAAACAGGGAAGTAGTATACGGCAGAGACAGAGCAAGAGAATATAGGAGAGACGGGGGGGGTAGAGGGCACTGGAAAGCCAAGTCAGGAGGGCACTGGAGAGACAAGGTGAAGGGCATGGGAGACTCAGAGATGGAGAGCACCGGAGACAGGGCAGGTGGGCAGGGAAGAGACATGGCAGGAGGGCACATGAGAGAAAGGTCAGGAGTACATGTGAGAGAGAGATTAGAGTGATATGTCAGAGACAGGACAGGAAGGCACAGGAGAGACAGGGCAGGAGGGCATGGTAGAGGCAGGACTGGAGAGTATGGGAAAGACACATCAGAAGGACACAGGAGAGAGAGATTAGGAAGACATAGGAGAGACAGAGCAGAAGGACATGGGAGAGACAGGGCAGGAGCACCATATATACATAAATTGGATGCACACATAGTGTAAGACCATGTACACATACTACAATGTCACACCACATTTGCTCACACACAAGGCTATACATACACACTACATAATGCCATACATATATTCACACATGCATACTACACACATACAATATCACAATATACACATACAATAGAACACACACACACACACATCAGGAGAATGTTTTCACAAATCCAGATGTCCCTAGACTCAGGCCCAAATCCTTAGTGTGAGACAGACTCACCTAAGCAAGGGCTCTGCTGTAACCACTGTTTGGTGACAGTGACTCAGTTCCTTTCCTTTGTCTGTCACAGGAGGATACAAGGATGCTCTCTTCCTATGACCTACGGAATAAGCTTGAGCTCTGGTTGGCATAGGCAGGCAATTAGGGATCGGAACATTTCCTGACTACCACCATGGACAGAGGGAGTTCAGCTGGGAAATCCTATAGAAACCCACAGGATTTTCCATCAATTGTAGACTTTAGAGATGGAAGAGATTTGAGCTTAGAGGCTGGGTCTCTGAGTTGATAGGGAAGGTTTTAGTGGGACATACAAAGCAGTAACTAAGAAGCTAATCCTATGGTCCTACTATGCTCTGAGGCTACTACAGGCTGGCAGCCGAGCAGCTTAGAGAAGGAACTAGACAGGCTCTAAGGTGTGGCTGACTCCCTCTATTGGGGCAGCTTCTGGAGTAGCAGCTGTGTGAGCTGCAAATATGTGCTTGTAATGCAGTGTGCACAGTGCCTGTCTGTCTCCTACCACATCATCCAAGTGGAATGTTGGGGTGACTCCTCCTCATACAAACGTGTGAGTTGGAGGGCATCGAGGAGCATGGTGGGAAGTGAAGAATGCACAGCACCACCTAAGGTCTCCTGCTGTCATGGCTGGAAAACCCTTTATGGAAGATGGTTTTGGAGCCCAGGCATCCACTTGACTTCTCCCAGGCTGTATGTGTGGCTTGCAGAGAATCGACCCCCTTCTCTCCTAAGTTGTTCTGGTCCTGTTTCTGTCACAGCCATGAGACTGGGAGATTAAGACAGGGATTGTAACATGTTCAAATCTCAGTACCACTTTCCGAGGAAAACTTTGGAAGAACCAATCTGCTTGAACGGATTAGGTCTGTTTTCTTCTGCTCTTCACTCTTTCATCTGATGCTTTAAGTAGTTCTGCCCGAATTCCAGGATTGAAAAAAAGGCCAATCAAGGTCAAATTCTTATAATATTATCTTTTGACACCTGGATATTATTCATTCCCTAGGATATAATAAAGCTGGGATATGAACTTGTGCCTGCGTGTTGCCGATAAATTCACAACCAAAAAACTTAGGGGAACAAGGAGTTTTTATTCTTTCTTGTGATTCTCAGTTACAGTTCGTAATTCATCTTGACAGGGGAGCTCATACCAATACCAGGAATGGAGGGAACTGACCACACCATATCCAC
Source organism: Typhlomys cinereus (assembly GCA_023101885.1). NCBI lineage: Eukaryota > Metazoa > Chordata > Mammalia > Rodentia > Platacanthomyidae > Typhlomys > Typhlomys cinereus. The sequence continues at coordinate 3,325,438 of JALPQD010000035.1, forward strand.
AGGGATCGTTGAGAGAGGAACAAACCTCACTTGCTGCATGTATGCCAAAGTATGCTGAAGAATGCCAGCTTATTGAGCCAGCTCCTTCTGTCTTCTTCATCGAGTAGACAATATTTGGCAGGCTTGCTCAAGGATTAAGACAGCTACTAATTCTTTACACATGTTCCTAGGGCCATGGCTGTTCAATAAACTGTCTTATTTGCTTTGGGTCAAAAGCTTTGCTTAGGTTGGACAGACCAGAATGATGGAGAGGAATAGCTGACTGGTGGGTGTGCTGAATCTGAGGCAGGGACAGACATGGAGTCATCCATCTTGAAGCTTCCTGCTAATAAAATGAAGGTACCACTAAAGGGAGTGAAGATGGGCTGGGGAGATGATTCAGGGGTTAAGTCTCTGCTTTGCAAGCAAAAGACCTGAGTTCAAATCCCCAAAACCCATGTAAAATTGTCAGGCATAACATTGGCCCATAATTCTGATCCTGGAAGGCAGAGTCTGGGAAACCACAAAGCAAAGCAATAAGCAGGAAGAATAATCTGGAATGATTCCTGATGTCACCCTTAGGCTTCCACAGGCACACATACTCAAGCATCCTCTGATTCACATTCCCTAACATGAACACAGGCATACATGCAACACACACATAAAGACAAAGCCAAAACATCACCACAATAATGACAATGCTTCCTAGCCTCCTGCACAGCCACTACCCCTCTTCCTCTCTCCCCCATCTGTCATACTGAGCACAAAAGCTTCAGTGTTGAAGAATGTCAGTCATGAATATCTTGTGATCCAGTTTACACATTAACTCAGTCATTACACTAGACGAAGAAGTTAACTAGGCTGTAATAACAAATGCATGAGCAGGCTCTCCATGTGAACTCACAGAAGAGATTATATCTATGAGCATCCAGGTTGGGTCTGTGCCATGAACTATCATGATGAATAAGGTTAGCAAGACTTTGGTTTTCATAATTTAGTAGTGTGGGAGCCAGTGATCTCCAGCCAGAGAGGAAAATCTGATGACTGTTAGACTCTATCACATAAAGACTCAAAGTCTAGCATGGATCACAGGCACTAGGATCCTTGGAGGCAAGGGATTAACAGCCGCAATTGTGTTCCCATACTAAAGGGGAACACAAAAAAGAGCTCTAGGTAATGCTACTGAGTCCTTACACCTCATCAGAGGGAAGTTTGACATGCACAGTAAAAGATGCTTCAGGAATGGGGGAGAAGGGACCCTGGAAGAAAGGAAGGGAGGGGGGAAGGAAAGGAAAAAGGGAGGAGGGAGCAAGGAGGGGTGGAGAGTGGGAGGGGAATGGGGTACCTATCAAGTTTGTGCGAGTGGGAAAAAACACTATAAATTAAAAAAAAAAGAAATAAAAGAAACAAAGAAAGGGAAGGAGGAGGAAGGAATGTTAGAGCGAAAGAAAGAAGGGGAAAAAAAAAAAGAAAAAAGACAGGAAGAGACCGAAATAGAATGCTGGGCCTGAGGGGCAGGCCTGTTTTCCCAGCACACAGGAGGCTGAGGCTGAAGGGTCACCATGAGTCTGAGCACATAGTGAGACCTCGCTCGAAATAAGTAAGAATGTGACTGTGATGTGTCTCACTAGTGGATCACCAGACCAGCATCCCCCAGTGAGGGGCTGAGGGCGTGACTCAGTGTTACATCACCTGCCTAGAATCCACAGTGAGGGGCTGGGCCATAGCTTTTTGATAGAACAACCTGCCTGAGTATATGCAAAGTCCTGTTTTCAATCTGAATATTGCAGCAAAATGAAGTGAAAACTAAACTAAGGACAAAAAGCAAGGATGGACTTGTTATATCCTTTAGTGTGCTCCAGAGTTCCTGTGCTGCACCCTCCTTTGAGCCCCCTGCAAGAGTCACACTGTATGTGCCTGTCTCCATTTCCTCTCCTTGGAAGCAAAGCAAAGAAGTGAATACAAACCTTTCAAATGACTACCAACTTTTCTGTCCACTCAATAAAAAAAGATGTTTTGTTTTCCAATGAATATGAACACAAATGGTCAGAAATTTAACACTGCAAATGTGTTAATACTAGAAAGAAAATTCACCATGGCTCAGGGGTAGCAGGAAACCAAGAATAATAGGTTGAATAATTAGAAAGAAACAAATCATGTGCTGATAAAATGCATTTAGGTTTCCCTCAGATCAGGAAGGAACTAAAACTAACAGTTATCTACTATTTAGAGAATAGCAAGAACTCCAGGCACTACACATAAAAACCCACAAGCTGTGGAAGACTGAATGAGAGAGGAAAACATGTGGCACTAACTCCTTTGCTATTTAACAAGATGAAAGAGAGAGAAATGTGCTTTGTTTTCAATCAGAAAGATCAGGAAGACAGCAAGCAAGTCAGAAGGAGGAGAGAACAAGAAATGTTATAGAATTCAAATGTGGGGAAGAAGTGCAATGAATAAATAAGGGGTTCCTAGTAAAGATTTACAAGTTGAATGCTATTCCTAAAATGAGGAGGAGATGGCAGGGGAGATGGCACATTGGGCAAAAGTTCTGTGCAAGCCTGAGGGCCTGATTTTGGATTCCCAGCATCCCTATGAGAAGCTTGGTGTCTCTGTGCTGGCAGAAACAGAACTGAGTGCATCCCTGGGACTCACTGGCAAGCCAGTGGTCACTCACAAGAAACTAGACTGGCTGGCCTGCTTGTTTCTACTTCCTGAGGGCTGGGATTACAAGCACCACAGTTAGGTACCGGTGTCAACCTGACTGTCGAGGGCTGGAACGCTGAGCATTTGTAGAGAATGAGCTGAGTCCAGAATGAACCTGCAAGAAACTGTCTAGTTGAGGGGAAAGGCCCAGCCCATGGTGGGTGGGACTAATCTCTGGCAGGTGAACAAGATGGAGGGAGGTGATTGAGAAAAACATGCTGGTCTGGCAAGTGAGAATTGTCCCAATCTCAGCTGTTTTGTGGATATATGGTGTGACTTCTTCCCTCAGTCATTCATGTTGCCGTGGGCTCTCTTGCAAAGCTGGAAATGAAACTGTAATGGAACTATAATAAGAGAAAATAAAGCCTGTTGTTCCCTTAAGCTATTTAGTTGTGAATTTATCAGCAACAATGCAGGCTAACTGTGACAAGTGCACACCACCATGCCTAGTTTTCTCTTTTCTTTTTTTTTTTAAATTTTTTAATTTAATTTAATTTTTATTTTTAATTAATTAATTTATTTTTCCCATTCATACAAACTTAATAGTCCCCCTTGCTCCCTTCCCCCTTTTCCCCTTCCTTTCACCCTCCTCCCTCACTTTCTCCCAGTGTCCCCCTTTTCTTCTCCCCCCCCACCCAATCCCTGAATATCCTTTAGTGTGCATGTCAAACTTCCCTTTGTGTCCTTCACTCTAATAAGGGGTATGACTCAGTAGCATTACCCAGAGCCCTTTCTTGTGTTCCCCTTTAGTATGGGAACACTATTATGACTGTTAATCCCTTGCCTCTTAGGATCCTAGTGCCTGTGATCCATGCTAGATTTTGGAGGGTCATTGATATGTCAGTCATTGCACAGGTCATGCAAACTCCTATTATGGTTACTTCGGCCCTATCTTGTGTGGAGTGTCTTGCATATTGTTGCTCCTCCGCATCTTTAGGCTCTTACAATCTTACTGCCCCTCTTCAGCAAATTTCTCTGAGCTTTAGGACGGGGAGAGATTTGACTGGTCTGGTCCAGATGATTAATGTAGGGACTCTGATGTTTTGTTTTTACTTTCAGTTTTGCTGTTCCTGAACCACCCTTGGCTCCATCCTGATGGGTATTGGATGTCACCTTCTAGCCAGAGATAAAGTCTGTTAAAATGGAGTCTCACTATAAGAGTAGATTCAAAGGTAGATGGAGTATGTCATAGTTAAGCACAGGTGTCAACTTGACTCTTGAGGGTTTGAGCTCTGGGCACAGGTGTAGAGAGTTGATGGTTGAGTTAAGCCCAGAGCAAACCTGAAGGAGATTGTCTGGCTGCTGGGGAAGACCCAGCCCATGGTGGGTGGGATTAGGCCCTGGATAAATCACAGAGAGCTGGTTGAGAGAGAGGGCATCCTTCTGTTCACTTGGCCAGACATGCTGGTCTGGCAAGTAAGGATTGTCCATCTCTCAGCCGTTATGGTGGCCAGTTCCCTCGGCCCTGGTGTTGGTGCGTGCTCTCCCGTCAAGCTGGACTATGAACTGTAACTGGACTATCGTAAGAAAGTAAACTCCTTGTTCCTTAAGCTGTGTTATGGTCATTTATCAGCAACCATGCCGGCGGACTGCAACAGAGTAAGAGTAGGAGACCACAGTGAGGGGAGTCAGTCTCCCATTTGCAGGATGGTTACCACCTATCTGCCAGACTCTATGCCCTCCCTGTCTGATGAGATCAAACCCCCTCAGTTGCAAGTGACCAGGAAGGAAAGTGAGTGAATTTAACCAGATATCTCACTCTTTACTTGCAGTACTTGATGGTGACCTATTTTCTTTGCTGTAGCATGATCCCCTCTGTCCTTGTTTCTGGCGGAGCTCTCCTTCCCCTTCCCTTCCTGCTTATAATCTTTGCAATTACTGTAGGTATTACAGAGATTTATCTCTGAATATGTAACTAAATGGGTTTGGTACTAGGATCCACTTATTAGGGAGTACATATGGCACTTAATTTTTCTGTCTGGGATGCTTAACTCAATGTAATTTTTTTTTCTAATTCCATCCATTTCCCAGCAAATTTCATTAATTCATCTTTTTTGATGGCTGGGTAGTATTCCATTTCATAAATGTACCACATTTTCCTTATCCACTCGTCAACTGTTGAGCATTTGGGTTGATTCCATGACTTTGCTATTGTAAACAGTGCTGCTATGAACATGGTAGTGTTTGTGTCATTGTAGTGAATTTTTGCTGTATGGGGGATTATTCCCAGAAGTGGAATAGGAGGGTCATATGGCATTTCAATCTTTAACTTATTTAAAAGTCGCCACACTGATCACCAGAGTGGTTGTATACCCCTGTATTCCCACCAGCAATGTAGGAGAGTTTCCTTCTCTACACATCCTCTCCAGCATTTGTGGTTGTTTTTATTGTGGATTTTTGCCATCCTGACCAGGGTGAGATGATATCTCAGAG
>JALPQD010000035.1:3330580-3360682 GCA_023101885.1 Typhlomys cinereus
ACGCTGAGGGGTTTATGACGGTCCTGGGCACATAGTTGTAGAAGAGTTGATGGTTGAGTTAAGCCCAGAGCAAACCGAAGGAGATTGTCACGGGCTTGCTGGGGAAGACCGCCCCATGGGGGGTGGGGATTAGGGCCCTGATGATATGTCACAGAAGCTGGTGGAGAGAATTGGCATCCTTACCTGTATAGGGTCCAGACACTGCATGTCTGGGCATTTGTAAGGATTTGTCCCTCTCTCAGCCGGTGTGGTGGCCAGTTCCCTCAGCCTGTGTGGTGTTCCCGGACTCCTTGTGCTGGCGTCCCGGTCACATGCTGGAACTATGAAGATGTAACCAGACTATCGAAGAAAGAAACCCTGTCCTCTTAAGCGTGTTTCTGGTCATTTATCAGCAACCCTAGCCGGCGGACTGCAACAATGGGTCAGGGAAAAGTATCAAACAACAGCAGTTAGCACAAAAGTTATAAGGGTAAAAATTAGATTTAAAAAGAAAGGAAATCAAATAAGAAAAGTTTGTTTCTCAAATAATCATGGAAGCTTGAAGGCTAGTCTATGAAACATTATCTTTTTGCTTATAAATGTAGCATTTGACTAAGCACTACGACGTTCTGATAGCGATTGCAGGCGGGGCAAGTAAGTGAAAGGAGAAATGTGACATCACAGAAATGATCCAGAAAACATCCAGTAAAAGCAATGAAGAGGTAAAATAAAGGAACAATTCACGGTCCCAAAAATTCAAAGGCCCCAGAGGATGGACAGGGCGAAATACACCACGGACTGGGTGAAGAAACGGAGGTTCTCTGCCTCTCTTGGGTGGTATATGTTTCTTAGGAGAGCTACCACTGTTGAAGCACATCGACATGCCGGTGGAATTCAAGCTATCGTTCTAATAATGATAGAAATCATCTAGGTATGCCCCTAGATAAACAAGCATTGCACCAAGAGCATGTGACGGGTTTAATGAAGCAAAGCCTAACATAAATACCGGATACTCACAATAATACGCCATTAGCTAGAAGCCGCTTGGCACATGATGAAGTATGGATGCGCATATGTATAGTACTGAACATGTCTAAAAACTATTCATGTTGAATAATAACATTTCAGAAAGCGATTAGAATATTGTTGTATGAAAGACTATTTTCATCACAATGGCCAATGGTAATACACACAAAAAACAAGTGGAAAAGGCATCATCTAACGGGACAACCTATGGGATCATAAGCTGAATAAATGTCCACTGTTTCTCCTACAGAAGAAATGCAAGACGCACAGGCTAGTTCCAAGAAGTTTCTAAGATGTTACGTAGTATGAGTTGAGAAGAAAATATGAAGAGATTGGAGTAGAACAGGCTCTTCCACTTCATGGACATCAAAACTGCCCTTACTTGGAAGTGCTGAGTGTGGAACATCCGTAGTTCACCTGACATTGAAAGTCAAGGCGGCAGGACCCGATGGGGAAGAGAAGAAATAAAACCACTTTGACTGGCAGATGGTGTGATCGTTTCTGTCTTTGTGTGTTTTCATATTATGTTTATTTCATTTTCCCAGTATACAAACTAAAATAGGTACCCTGGGCCGCCTCATGGTCCTGTTACCCTGCCCTCCCTTCCTCCACCCTTCGCCAGACTCCTTGAGCTCTCCACCCTTTCCCTCTCCTTTCTCCCCCTCCTCCCTTTCTCCCGGTTGCCCTCCTCTCCTCCCCCAATCCCTAGAGCACCTTTCAGTGTGGTCCTCAAACCTCCCTCTGTGCTCTCCACTCTATGAGTTGTTGTACGGCTCTAGTAGCATTGCCTAGAGCCCTTTCTCCTGTTCCCCTTTAGTATGGGAACACTATTGTGACTGTTAATCCCTTGCCTCTAAGCACCCAAGTGCCTGTGATCAAGCTAGACCTGGAGCCAGAAGCCACCTTAACTGACTGAAAGAGCTCAGTAAGACTGGAGGATGCAAGATTTACGAGCCCAGGGGATTTACTGGAAAAGAAAAATGAAAAAAAAAATCAGAAAAATCTATTCATAATATTCTCAAGAAACTATAAGGAGCATAAACAAATGGAAGACTCATACGGAAAGTATAAAAGATTGGTAAATACACGGACAGATGCTACGGGTTCATAGAGCGAAGATGCTGTTCATGAAAGCACTCCAAGCTGATTCTATTTTTTCTTCTTTAAAATTGGGCCTAGTATGATACAGAATCTTGAAGTACTTAATGTAATTGAAACAGTCTTGAGTAGAATCCAGGAGGATTCATCTTTAGTCCTGCTTCAAGATGACTGCAGAGAAATGAGCCGCAGCCAGTGAGGGTTCGTAGAGTGCAAGCCGTGGTTTCACAGCAGAACCGTGATGAACAACTGCTTTTCAGCACAAGCTCCAAGGAAATTCAATTCGATGAAGCAAACCTTCAAAAAACCACGCAGTCCTGGAAGAGCAGGAGATCTACGTACGGAAAAAAAGCATGACTTTGCCATCCTGCATGTAATCTAAGCAGAAGTTAGAAGTAAAAGAGGAAAACAACAGCAAAACAAAACCCTGGGTTATCTAGGCTGCGAAATACGTTCCTAGACCTAGAACCAACTGCAGCAGCAACACGAAACCATGGTAATTGGACTTGAAAAGGGTTGAGCACACTCCTGTAATTGTTAACACTGGGGAAGGCTAAAGATCCTGGATGCCATGTGAACATGCAGGGCAGAATTGGTGGCAACCTTCTGATTTTGGAAAGACGAGTCTGGGAAATTCCAGAGCAAAAGCAAGAGGAAGTGTAACAATCAACGGGTGATTCCCCAGTCACCATTGTCCTCCACAGGTATACACAGTGCTTCTGATACGTGCAGGACCCACATGCAAAAAAAAAAAAAAAAAAATTCAAAAAGTCAAAGCATGCGCACTTCAAAAGACATAGTCAAGAAAATGAAAAGAGGGTCTGGAGAGGTGGGTCAGGTTAAGCCTCTGGTTTGCAGGCCTAAGGTCTGAGTTCTGATCCAAGACCCACACACATAGAAGCCAGTGGAAGAGGGGCGCCTGCCTTTCTGGTCCTGGTAGGGTGGAGCCTGTGAATCCCCTGGCAGGTAAACAAGGAGGGGGTGGAGGCAGTCCATGGTGGTTCCTGAATTCCTCCGTGGTTCTATACACACACACATACATACATATGTACGGAAGCGCGCACACACGCATATATGCACAATTGATAAAAATAAATAATAAAAAAGGAATTAAATTACAAAAACAGAAATGATAAGAAAACACCCAACATATTCACGGGGAAACGTAACCAAAATCTATTTTCCATAGCAGAAGTTTTAAAAGCCCAGAATGCCTAAAACCTCTTGTAATCCAGTAGGTTTTTTTCTAAACAGCAAATCAATGAAGAATGTAAACAGAAAATTCTCCAAAAGTGTCAATGTCCAATCAACATATGAAAAGATGTTCCCTATTGCTAGCAAGAAAAGGAGCACTTAAACAGTAGGCTCACCCTGGAGCCCCTCCAGCAGAAAGATAGTGTTACCTATGGGAGGCTCTCCATAGCCCTGGGGCCCTTGCATGGAGGGGAAGAACAAAACATAGGTGTTTTCACAGAGTTGTCATATGGCTCAGGACATTAGAGGCAAACCACAGACTTAACTATGGCATCCACTTAGCATTATTGTTTTTAATAACTGAAAATTTTAATGAGAGAACATTTTCCCTTTATCTCTGTGATATGGATTTATCTTTTTTTGCTATTGATATTGTTTGTCTTTTCATTTCTGCTATTGGGCCAGCATGTATTTTTTTTTATTTTCTGTTTATCTGTTTATCTATGTGTTTTATTATTTTCCCCCGATCTTACCAGGTCAATAGGAACCCCATCCACTTCCTTCCTCCAGCCCCTTCCTAGTCCCCATTGCACCCTCCCCCCTCCCCTTCCTTGCACTCCCCTCCCTCCCGCCTCTGCTAGTGCTTCCCCCTTCCCCCCTTCCATTCCCTGGAGCATCCCCCTTGTGGAATGCCCAACTTCCCTCTGAGTCCTCCAGTTCAGCGAGGTGTAAGGACTCAGTGACATAGCCCAGAGCCTCTCCCCCTTCTCCCTCTAGCATGGGAACACTATTATGATTATTAATCCCTTGCCTCTAAGGATCCTACTGCCTATGATCCGTGCTAGGCCCTGGGAAGTCGTTGGCACGTCAGTCATTGTGCAAGTCATGCAAGGTCACACTGTGGCTACTGCTGCCCTAACTTGTGTGGAGCATCTTGCATATCGTGGCTCCTCCCCGTCTTTAGGTTCTTACAATCTTGCCACACCTCTTCTGCAACTTTCCCCGAGCTTTAGGCTGGGGAGAGATTTGGCTGGTCTGGTTCCAGGTGGCCAGTGCGTAGCCTTTGGTGTTCTGAGGTATGGTTTGTTGTTGTTTTCAGTCTTGCTGTTCCTGCACTACCCTTGGCTCCATCCTGGCTGGTATTGGAGGTCACCTCCTAACCAAACATAAAAGGCTGTTTAAATGAAGATCTTGCTACCAGAGGAGATTCAAAGGTAGATGGACTAAATTCGGAGACCTGGCTGTGAGGGGCATGGGGTCAGGTCTCTTTTGCAGGATGTTTACCATCTATTCTGCCAGTTCCCCCCTCTACCCTCTCTGATTGGTGAGATCAAACCTCCTCATTCCCAATTGCTCAGGAAGGGAAAGTGCGAGTAAGCGTTCACTGATGTCTTGCTGCTTACTTGCAATCCTGACAGTGACCCCTATGTTCTCTTCTTAAGCATGATCCCCCGCTCTCTCCTTATTTCTGGGGGGCGGGTGTCTTCCTTCACCCTTCTCTCCCTGTTTTATTAATCTTTGCAATTACTGTAGGTATTGCATGAATTTATCTTTGGATATGTCGTTCTAGCGGGGTTTTGGTAACTAAGGATCCATCTCTTAGGTAAGTACATCCGGTTTCTCCTTTTCTGCCTGGGATACTTCACGCAAGATAAACTTTTTCTAATTCCAATCCGTGTCCTGGCCAATTTCATTAGTTCATATCTTTTTTGATGGCTGAGTAGTATTCCATTGTATAATGTACCACTTTTCCTTATCTGCTCATCAACTTGTTGGGCATTTTGGTCCCCCCCAAAAACCCCCACACCCTCCCCACCCCGTCCCACCACCCCCCCACCCCCCCCCCACCCCCAACCCCCCCCACCTACTCCCCAACCCCCCCCACCGCCCACACATCCCCCCACAACACACTCCCCCCCCACCCCAAACCCCCACACCCTTCCCCCCCCCCTACCACCCCCCCCCCCCCCGCCTCACCCACCCCCACCACTCCACCCCCAACACACCTCCTCACAACCCCCCCCCATCCACCAAACCCCCCCTCCCCCTCCCCTCATTACCTCCCCGCCCCTCTCTCTTTCCCCCCCCCCTCCCCCACCCCCCACCTCCGACCCCATCACACCTCCCCCACTCACCCCTAACCCGGACCCCCCTCCCCCCCCTCCCTCTCACGACCCCCCTCCTTAACCCCTCTCCCCTGCTCTCTCCTCGTCCCACCTGTCCTCCGCAGCAACCCGCCCCATAAATTCACCCTAACACCCACCTCCGCCCCCTCCTCCCCAACCCCCCCGCACCCCCCATACCCAGCCCCAATCTATCCCACAGCCCCCCCTTCCATACTCTAGCTCCCCCCCGCCCCCTGCCCTAAAGCCGCAAGCCGACCCCCCCCAAGGCGCGCTCCCCTCACACATCTGCCCTACTCCCCTCCCACCCCCCTCCTCCAACCCCCCCCCCACCCCCCCAATCCGTAACCTGCCCCCCCCCGCCCCCCACCTACCCCCCACTCCGCCCGCCCGTCCCCCCCCCCCCCTCCCCCCTGCAATCCCCACCCCAATTCCCTCACTTCCCCACCCCCCCCCGCTATACCAACCACAACCCCCACATACGCCCTACCGCTCACCACCCCGTCCTCACCCTCCTAAGCCGTCGCGCAGTAGTGCCCCCCACACACAATGCCTCTGCTCCCCTCCCCACGCACCCCTTCCCTCCGCCCCCCAAAATGCTCTCACTGTACCCCACCACGCCCGCCCCTCACCCCTCCACCCACGTCCGCCTTCCCACACCCTCCTCACCCCCTCTTACACGCCCCTCACTCCCACCAGCGCTTCCAGCCGCAGCAACCCCCTCCCCCAGGTCTCAGTTCCAACATCTCCCCCCCACTCACGCTCCCCGCCCTCCTCATCACCCCCAGCCCACCCCCCCCCCCGCCTACCTCCCGCCTATGTCCCCCTGTCCTACCGTGAGAACCCCCCCCACCCCCTGCGTACCACTCGCCCCCGATCACCGCAACCTCCCTTCCATAGTCCCCTACCATCCGCTCCACACACCCCCCCTACTCTCCCCCCCCCTTAAACCCCCCGGCCCTGCGCGGTGCCCGGTTCCATCCTTGCACCCTCCCGTGCCCTTCCCCCTACTGGCCTATCTCCCCACCCAGCGCCGCATCCCACGCCCCCATCAAAAACCAATCCCTACCACATTGCTCCAGTTCTCTGCCCTCCCGCCGACTCCCACCCCTCTGTCTCAATTCGTCTTCCATCCTCAGGACTCCCCCCCATACCCCCACCTCCCCCTCCCCCACGACTCTACCCCCCCACCCCCCCGCCCATTGCCCTTTTACCCCCCATTGCCCTGCCTGGGCTCGACATGCTCACCCTTCCGCCAACGTTGCCGTCATACCTACCAGTCCTCCCCCACCTCGACCACCCCTCACCTGCTCCCCCCCCCCTCGCCCCTCCCCCAACTTTTCCGTGCCACCCGGCAGCCCCTCGCGCTTCCCCCTCCTGCCCCCGCACCACACCCCCCTCCCCCTCACGGCGCGGCCTTAGACCCCCCCCCACCCCTCTGAACGCCAGGTCTCTCACTTCATACCCACCACTTCAACCCCCTGCTACGTTGTCCCCCTAGGCTGCTTTTCCCTAACTACATTCCGCTCCCTGCTCTCCTCCACCCCCCCCGTCGCTCCCTCCCCACCATCACCCTTGTCCCCCGCCCCATTCCACACCTAAACTCCGCCCATTTTAGTCCACACCCTCCGCTCCTTCGGCCTTCTCTCCCCCGCAGTTGCCCCCCGTTTTCCCCAGGCCTCAGCTCGTCTCCCCTCCCTCCCACCACTGCCTCCCCCCCCCGACTGCACGCCCCGCCCCCCCCTGCATGCCCCCGCTACTTGCCTCGCCCCGTACACCATGCCCTGCCCCCCCCCTCTCTCCTCGTTCACCTCAGCAACCCCCACCCCTCCTCCACAGCCAGGCCCTCATCTGCCCCCTTCACGCCGCTCCCTTTCCCCTAGGATCTCCCTGCCCCCTTCCCGCCCGTCAGTTCCCCGCTACGCCGCCCCCTACCCCCCACTTGTAGCCCCTTCCCGCCCACACCCCCCCTCAGCTCTCGCCCCCTCCCACGCCTGCCCCAGCCTTTTCCGTTCCCCGCAAAACGACATGCCGACACGCCCCAGCGCCCACCCTCCAGCTCCACCGGTCTATCTCCCCCTACCCCCTACCTTCCATCCTACGTTTTGCTCCTTCATCACCCGTGGGGCGGGTAGGGGTAGAGGTGGAAGTGTTTTCGCCCCCACCCCCAACATCAGCACTTCGCCTCCGACCAGCCATCCCCATCCCGCCCCCCGCCTCCCCTCAACCGTGCCCCTCCACCCTTTTCTCTACCTCTTCTCGCCCATCCCCGCGCGCGCCTTGCCAGGCGCCTGCCCCCGAGGCACCAATTCTCCCTGTCGCCCTCTCACCCCCTAAGCCCATCTCCGCCGCCGGCCTTCGTCAAATGAACCCCCGGAGCCAGCCCCCCTCACGCATCCACTTACCTCAGCCCCCATCCCCCCTGCCCTCCTTTTCCATACCCGAGCCCTGCTCACCCCATCACCTACCTCTGATCCCCCCCGCCCCCTCTTCAACACTGCCCGCCCAGCTCTCCGTGTCCTCACCCGGTCTCCCTGCCATTCACTCCGGCGGGCAACCCGCTCCTCCCGTGTCCTCTAAACCCCCTCGCCTGCACCCGCGCACCGCCACGAGGTCGCCATCCCCTCGATCCAACCCACTCGAGGACGCCTGTCCCCCGCCCCGCCCCTAGCCCGCGCATCCCTCGCACCTGCTACCCCGGACGACAGCTCACAACTTCCATCCTTGCCGTCCCACCCACGTTCCCTTCACCGCGTCCCCCTCCCTATTGATCTCCCCAATCTGCGTCACCTCACCCCCTCCCGCCCCCGTCACCCACCAACCACCCATCCCACCGCGCCTAGTCCCCTTATGGCCGCCTGGGTGCCCTTCCTTGCTCCACCTCCCCCCCCTGTATACCCCCATCCCACCCTTGTACCCCCCCACTACATTCTTCACCTTCCCCATTTTCGACTGCGGCCCCTCTCTTCCCATCCGGCCCTCTGCCCCCGCCCACCACCCCCTCCCAGCCCCCCCGCAGTCCTGCTCTTTCCCACCCTGCACCCCCCCTGCCTCGCTCGAGCCTTCTCCCGCATCCTCCCCCCTCTCCGGCTCCTTCCGGCTGCCCCCCCGCGTTCGCATCGTAATCACCCGCAAGGGCGTCATTTCTACCACCTGTAAGCCCTTCCCTAACCGCCCTACCTACCCCTTATTTATTCTCCGTCCCCTCCCTCTGTGTATCCCCCCCTTCTACCCACAGCGGGCCCTAGTTCGCACAAGCTAACACATGGCCCCCCTTCTCTTCCCCGCTGCCACCGTTCCACGTTCACCGTTCGGTCAGTAGTCACTCCCCTCCCGATGCTGTCCCCTTTCTCTCCATTTGCCTACCCCCCCTCCCCCCAGCAAGCCCTGCCCCAGTCCCTGCTACCCCGCCTTCCTCCGCAGTCCGCCCCTCCCACCTCCCCCCCCTCCACACCCGTCCCGCCCCTTACCCGCGGACCCCATGCTCTCCCCCGTCTGGTGGCACCCACTGTCCTACCCAGCACAACCCGCCTGCAACCGTGCCAGTGCCATTCCCTAAACACTCTCCGTCCCACCCCCCCTGTCCCCATCCGCCTCGCCGTTGCTCAACCGCCCCTGCACCCGCTCCTCTCCCCACCTCCACCTGAGCATAACCCCCCCGCGCCCCCCTGTCCACTCTACCCCTTACGCGAGCGGCCGACGTCCCCTACCCCCACCCACCCCTCCCAAATCCCTCCCTTTCCCTCTGAGCCCCGGGCCTCCAGCCACCCATCCTACCCGCCTCTCCCACTCCCTCTGTTTGCACGCTTCGGTACTCTTTTCTCCCTCATCCTCGCAATCCCCCTGGCCACCCTTACCCCGAACGCTCCACATCATCGCCGTCCACTCCGCTCCTTTCCTTTTGCTCCACCCCCCCCCCCTCGCCCTACCTCCCTGTCCGCGCTTCCCCACTGCCCGCCCACTCCATCTCACCCTCGCCCGCCTTCCTCCTCAGCCTCCCGCTTCCTCCAACCCCCCCCTCCGCCTCCCACTCCGCCCTGCGGGACCCCTGCGCCTGTCTCCCCGAACCCCGTTCCGGGTCGGACGCGTGCCCCAGTCCACGCCCCTCGGCCGTCTACATTGCGCCCCTTCCGCCGCCACCCCCCCTATCTTCACTCTCCCCCCGTCCCGCTCGCCATCCGCTTCCTATCCTCTCTCCAACCGCATTACAGTGCCCCCCGCGCCCTCCTCCCCCCGTCGATCCCTCCCTCCCCCCCACGGCACCGTCACCCCCGCGGGCCCGTCATTCCGCCCCCACCCCACCCCCCCGTTCCTACCCAGCCCTGCCCCGGTCGCGCTTAATGGCCCCCTCCACTCCCCTCACCCAGCTTTGCTCCCTCCTCTCTCCCTTCCCATTCACCGCGGTGCACTCCCGTCCCCACCCCCCCCAGCCCATCCCCTTAAACCGCCCCGTCGTTTACACCGCTGCTCCCACACCTCCTCCCCCACGTTACACCATCAATCCCCCCCCAACACCACCCCCAGCCCTAAAAGACAACCCGCTACCCCTCCCTTTAGTGTTTCCCCCGCCCTTCCCTGCCCCACACGTATTTCTTGCCTGCAATTCTCCCCCCCACTCCTCCCCCTCGTCCGCCCACCAACGGCCTGATCCTCTGTCCCGCCCGCATCGTTCGGCCCCGTTTGCCTCTGGTACGTTACGCTGCCCACCCCTGCAGGGCCTTCGCCCCTGCCATCTTCGCCCCGACCGCTCCCCACCCCCCCCACGTCCCCATCGCCGGCACCCAGCCCCGTCCACCCTGCCCTACCCCCGCACTCGCGCAGGCCGCTTGCCCCCTGCCCGTGCTCCCCCTTATGTTGACTAGCCGCCGTCAGCCGCCCCTGCGTGTTACACCTTCTTCCACCCGTGCCTCACCCGGTTCCGCCCCCCTACCACACCCCCTCGCACCCCACCTGACTCGCCTAGCCTTGCCTACCTCCCCGCATCCCCGCCCTACGCCCCCCCCCGTCTCTCCTCCCGGCGCTTTGCGTGTCCGCCTGAGCTCCTACCCCTCCTCCCCCGGTTCCCCCCCATTTATCGCCCCGCTCCAACGTTTCCCCCCCCTCCCGTGCCTCCCCATCGATTGACCCTCCCACCGTCCCCCTCCCTCCCCCCCGCCCTCATCCTCCCGCCGCCCCCTCCCCCATACTCTTACCCGCGGCCTGTTTCGAGCTCATCAATAAACCTCCCCCGACCACCCCCTACAGCACCCCTCTCCACGTCTCACTCCAACCGCTCTCCCTCCTGCACGAACCCCCCTCCGCCGCCTCCTCCTCCGCCGTCCCTGCACCTTATTCCCCGCCTTCCTACTTGCTGGCTCCCTGCACCCCCGCCCGCCCACTCCCTCCACCCTATCCCCCACCCATCCCCCCCCCGTTGGCACCCAGCCCTCGCCCGCCGCCAACACCCTCACCCCAAGCTAGCCCGGTTGACCTCCTTGTCCCCTCTCTCTACGTGAATTTGGCCCCACCACCTCTCACCTCCACCGCAGTTAGTCCTCCACGTCTCCCCCCGACCGGTTCATTGCACGCCCACCTTTCCTCATAACCGCGCCATATCCAAGCTTCACGCACCAGCCGCACTCCACTCTACCCACCTTATTCCTCATCCATTCCCTCTCCTCCACCTATGCCTTCCCCGCTCTCTCTTCACACCATCAACCGTACCTCCCCCCTCTCAGCCCCTCCTTCTCTCCTTTCCCCACACCTTCTACGTCCCCCGGGACCCCCCCCGATTCCCCACCCCTCCCGACTCAGTACTCCGTCCCTATCTTCCACCGCACCGCGTCGGTTGTTCTCCCCCTTCAGTGTTCGCCGTCGTCCCCTCATCCGCCTCCTATTCGGTCCGACCCTCCTGCCTCACCCTTCCCCATCGACCCACGACCCGCTACTATCCCCCCTCCGCTCCCTCCTCCGCGCTTCGCACTCCCCAACCCCCATACGTTCCGTAAATCACCCCTCCTGGCCTCTCCCCGTACCGGGCCCCCCCGGGCCTTTTCCATACTAGCACCCGGCGACGTCCCCCCCCCCAACGCCCCCCTCCAACCCCGACCATCTCCCGGCGAAGCAACCCCGCGCTCTGACACCCCCTACCCGACTGAGGTCTGCTGTTCTCCCGTGCCGCTACCCGCAACCCTCCCAACGACGTTAAGATCCCCCCTCAACCACCTAGCCGGCAACGACTCACCCACCTCACACGCACCACTGTCCCTAGCGCCTCCCCCCCCAGCCTCCCTCCCCCCCCCCCACGCCCACCGGACACCCTCCCCCCCCCACCGCGCCCGTCCACGACCCGCGCTCCCCGTCCCCCCCCACGCCTCCCACCTCTCTCCCGCCCTCCACCCAGAGCCCCTGCCTCCCGAACCCCCTGCGTCCTACCCGCCCCCTCTCTCCGATCGTCCAGCCTTCGCACTGTCGGTGCACCGCCACCCCACCTTCTCCCCCACTGATTCCATGGCTTTCCTCTTGTAAATAGTGGCTGCTAGGAATGGGGGAAGAAATGACAGAGGATGAAGAGGGAGGAAGAGGGAGAAGGACATGAAGCCGAGGCAGTGAGGAGGGGGAAAAAGGAGAGGGAGAGGATCTTCAGGTCCTTCAGCCTCAGGGAGCTGTCTGAGGCAGGAGCTCTACCTGGTGGGCCCATGTCCCACCATGGTTTCATCTGGGCACTTGGGACCACCTACAGAGGCATACAGCTCTGAAACGGGATATGTATTAACATCGAAGACACACAAGGAAAGAAAAGAAGACCGAAGCAGAAGCGATTGTGGCACGCTCTGGATTAGGGTTCTGTGCCCCACTTTGCTTTGTGAGGTACTACTCGCGTTTCCAAGAGCTCTTCAGTCACGTATCTGTGATCCCACAAATACACCCAGGACAGATATTTTTACCATCTCATTCACTTTTCCATCCTTTGATCCTCATTCTCTTACCTTCCATCTGTTGGTGTGCTTCTTCAGGTTGGGTAGGGATTGGCTGTCTCTGTGATGGATTGCAGCCCCGCCCATCAACTCCACCCAGGCTAAAGCCAGGAACTTGACAGAGGGCCTCATTTGGAGTTCGACTCTCAGAGGAAACGGCTGCAGCATCTTTGGCCGGGACTCCACTGCGAAGAACCCGCTGAGGTCAGTGTCTTTTTCGGGACAGATTTTCAGGTTATCGTTGGTTTGAGAAAATTACTAGACTAACTAAATGTGTGGTAACTTTCAGATAGCTAAGAAAACGTAGCAAAATTCTAACCATGTCTTCCATTGCAGCACAATGTGGGGTTTTTTGTGCTCTCTGCCTCTTTTATTTTTTTTAAAATGTTTCTTTCTTAGAGAGCGGGAGAGGAGAGGGAGAGGGAGAGACAACAGAGAGAGAGAGATGCCTACCATGTGTAAGGTCAGACAGCAAATTTTTGAAGGTGGTTCTTTCGGGCAGGTGGATGCCCAGGATGGAACTCAGTCACCAGATCTGTAAGCCAGGACGCTTCCTACTGGGGCTGTCTCAGCCCTGCTTCCTTTCTCTTTTCTAATTGCCTTTCTTTTTATATATTTATTTTTATGTATGTATGTATGAGTGCTCGCTTCTCGTGCGTGGTGTGCGTGTGTGTGTGTGTGTGGGTGCTGCGGTGTGCGTGCGTGCGTGCGTGCGTGCGTGGTGTGTGTGTGTGTGTGTGTAAGAGGATACTGTGTGTCTCTGTGGAGGACCCAAGGATGACTTTGGAAATCATCCTGCATGGTTTGTACCTCCTGCTAGCATTGCTCTTCGATTTCCCAGGATCCACCCACCAGAGTTGGAAGTGCGGGCTGCCACCGTTTGTGCCTGGCCATTTTTCATGTGGGACCTGGTGCTGAATTCAGGACTTTCTGCTTGCAAGACAGAGTATTAACCTCTGAGTCATCTCTGCAGTGGAGAGCCTGGCTCTCAAGTGGAACCAGGCAGGGCCTTGGTGGAGCCTAGAACCCAGGAAGACAGTATTTTCTTTAGATGAGAAACGCTGACCAGGGTGGTATGACCCCAGTAAGTTAGCCAGATTGGGAAAGACGTCAGTTTTCTTGAAAATTCAATGGCACGTCCGTCCATGATAATGAAACGATTTCTTTTCCCCCAGAACAGGGCATAGACTACAGTTGGCTTTCTCATCGGAGCCCGCCTGAGCCCCCAGCTGTGCCGTTGACGGGCAGCAGCCATGCAGTCTGAAGGATCTGCTCCCCGGACCCCAAGCTACGCAATCCCCACATTCCGCCCAAGCAAGGAGGAGTTTTTGCGACTTCAACAGGTACATCGCTTACATGGAGTCCCAGGGCGCTCACCGAGCCGGGCTGGCCAAGGTGATTCCACCCGAGGGCTGGAGAGCCCGGCGGTCCTACAGGACATCGGCAACTTGGCGATTGGCGCGCCCCTGCAGCAGGCGGTCTGCGGATGGGGGGCGTGTACACGCAGTACAGTAAAGAAGATGCGCGCCATGACCCTGAGGCAGTATCGCCTCCTGGCAAACAGCAACGACCATCGGCCTCCCGCACACCTGGATTTGGAAGATCTGGAGAGAAAATACTGGGAGAGTTCCTATGTGTCACCGATTCTTCTGGCGCGGGCGTCAGTGGCTCCCTGTTTGATGAGAACACGCGGCCACTGGAATGTGGCACACCTGGGGAGCATCTTGGACCTGCTGGAGCAAGAAAGCGGCACCATCATCAAGGGGGTAAACACGCCTTTGGCATGTGGAAGACCACCTTCACCTGGCAAACCGAGGACATGGACCTGTACGGCATCAACTACCTGCACTTCGGGAAGCCCAAGACGTGGTACGCGGTGCCCCCCGAGCACGGGAGGCACCTGGAGCTCCTGGCCAAGGAGCTGTTCCCCGGCCGCTCCCATGGCTGCGAGGCCTTCCTGAGGCACAAGGTGGCGCTCATCTCGCCCACTGTGCTCAAGGACAAGGGCATCCCCTTTGGCCGCGTGACTCAGAAGGCTGGGGAATTCGTGGTGACCTTTCCCTACGGCTACCACGCTGGCTTCGACCACGGCTTCAACTGTGCCGAGTCCATCAACTTTGCCACCCCGAGGTGGATCGACTATGGCAAATTGGCCTCTCGGTGCAGCTGTGGGAGGGCCAGGGGCGGCTTCTCCATGGACGCCTTTGTGCGCATCCTCCAGCCCCAGCGCTATGAGCTGTGGAAGCAGGGCCGGGACCGGGCGGTGGTGGACCACGTAGAGACCACTGCACCTGCCACACAGGAGTCGAGTACCCAGCAAGGAGTGGAGCGGGTGGGGCCTGCGGTGTCAGCCTTGCAGGAGCGGCCCAGCAGGATGGATCTACTGGCTCATCTGAGACCTATGTTGGCCCTGAGCTTTGTGGTGACGCCCTCCCCTGGGCCTGGGGCGGAGGCTGGTGGGACCCATCTGGGTACCCCTGTGCTCCGTTGGCTCGGAACCCCTGGGTTGTCTGAGCACTTGGTTCCCACCCAGGCACCACTGGCACGGAGCGTTCTTCATGTCCCTTGCTTTCCCTACCTGCCACCTGGAGTCGTCTGGGCCCAGTTTTCTCTGTGTGACCCGCGGCAGATGTACCGCCTCCCGCGGGTATGTGACCTGCCGCGTGCCTGCCGCCTCCCGCGTGCCTGCCGCCTCCCGCGTGGATGTGACTTGCCGCGCGGGTGCCGCTTGCGGCGTGTAGTCCCGGTGGGCCTTTTCAGGAAGATGAGGCTCGGCAGAGGCCCTCTGAACTCAGAGAAGGGTCGTCTCCTCTCATGCACGGCGCACACTTCCCGCAGCCCGCAACTCAGCCCCGATCTCAGGCTGCAGGATGCTTGCCTGCTACTGAGCCCCAGGCCAGGACTG
This sequence comes from Typhlomys cinereus, assembly GCA_023101885.1. NCBI lineage: Eukaryota > Metazoa > Chordata > Mammalia > Rodentia > Platacanthomyidae > Typhlomys > Typhlomys cinereus. Next base: position 3,345,862 of record JALPQD010000035.1, read on the forward strand.
TGCCTGAGCTTCTGGGCTGACGTCAAAGCCCAGGACCCGCATCCACACACTGACAGGCATGCTGGATCCAGTTGCTAACTACACTTTGGCCCGCGTCTCTTGCCTTGGAGACCTCTTCGATTCCAAAAACCCACCAATTTCCAAGTGAACCGCAGACTTTCTCCTGCTACAACAGTCTAGCTTTCCTGGGGCCAGATGGAAGCACTGTGGGGACCCTGAGACACCCCTGAACGTGGCGCGTCTGTGGTCCCTATCATGGTCTGGGGACCACACACACGTCTGCCCACGTCCCCCGCAGACTCCGTCTCCAGACTCACTGTGGCACTGGCTGCTTAGGCAACATGGGACAAAGCGGGACAACTCGAGAAAACTTGGGACAATTTGGGACGACTCGGGAAAACAGGGGACAGACAACGCCGCACAACTCGGGAAACCTGGGGGAAACTCAGGACAACACGGGAAAACTCCGGAGTACAGGGAACCGCGCGGGAAAACTCGGGACGAGAAGGGATAACTGGGAACAACTCGAGACACCTGGGGGAACCTGGGGAAAACAAGAGAAAACCCGGGAGGACAGGGAACACTGCGGGAAAACTCGGGCGGGACAAGAAGGGATAACTCGGGAAAACTCTGGACAGCTGGGGAAATCTCGGGAGTACAGGGAACAACGCGGGAAGCCGCGGCACAGCATGGGAAACCTCGGGAGTACCCGGAACAACTTGGACAAACTCGGGATAACGCAGGAAAACTCAGCACCACGGGGAAAACTCGGTACAACATGGGATAGTTGAGGAAAACTCGGGGAAACTTTGAACAACTCGGGGCATCTTGGAAAACTTGGGACAATTCGCGACAAGACGGGAAAACACGGGCAAACTCGGGCAAACTGGGGAAAACTCGGGACGACAGGGACAACTTGGACAATTTGGGACAAGATAGAAAAACTCGGGAGAAATGGGGAAACGGGGGGAAAATCTCGAACCACAGGAACTCGGGCAAACTCGGAACAACTGGACAAACTCGGGACCACGGGGGAAAACTCGGACACAACATGGGATTAATTCAGGGAAAATCGGGGAAACTTATTGAAACAACAGGGGCATACGTGGGATTAATTCGGGACCAGGCGGGGAAACACCAGGGCAACTCGGGCAAACTGGGGAAAAACTTGGGACGACAGGACAATTTGGGACAACACAGAAACAACTCGAGGACAACACGGGAAAACTCGGGAATCCTTGGGAAATCGGGGGACATCTCAGAACCACATGGGAAAACTCGGGCAATCTCGGATCAACTTGGACAAACTCGGGACAACGGGGAATAATCCAGGAAACTCGGTCCAGCATGGAATAATCCAGGAAAACTCGGAGAAACTCGGGGCAACTTGGACAAACTCGGGACAACACGGGATCACTCGGGAATCCCTGGGAAAACGGGGGAAAATGTCGGGACAACATGGGAAAACTGGGTAAAATTCGGGGGAACTCGGGGCAAAGCTGAGAATCTGACTGAGCTCAGTTCACCCCATATTGAATCCGGGTCTCTCAGACCCTCAGCCCGGCTTCCTCAGGAAGACTAATACCTCTAAATCCTTCTTGTCTATCAAGAAATATTCGATTTCTTTGTGTGGAAATCACGGAGTTGAGGATTCTATTCTTTCTCGATTTGTGTGGATGTGATGTGTGTATGTTTGCAAATCAGAGGGCACTAGGCATGCCTGCGGATACCCGGGGGTGACTTTGGCAATCATCCCCGATTGCTCTGCCTCCTTTGGGCCTTGCTCTGGGCTTTCCCAGACTCTTCTTGTGGGGCTGGAAGTGCAGGTCGCCACCATTCCCATCTGCTATCCGGGATCCCAACTCAGGTCTTTCTGCTTGGGAGGTGAGCTCTTAGCCCCTGAGCCATCTCTCCATTCTGAGGATTCTGTTGTGGACGAGCTGGCAGGCGTGAGTGTATTTGGAATCTCATTTGATTGAGAAGTTCAAGCTAGACTCGGGCAGGCTCCCTCCTCTTATCTTCCTGTAGTCCAGTTTCTGTGGAAGCATTTTCACACACAGCTCTTGCAATTCCAGCCAGGTCCGAAGATTATCAGACTTAGGGTTTGCTGCTTCTTCACTGCATCACATATGGAATGTGCTCCCAAACAGAGCCGCTCCAGGCAGCCATAGTGGAAGTCCTTAGATTACTAACAAATTCTACTTTGATATACAGCTGAGTTTTACAATAATGACATGTTCTTGTCACGAGGAAAATTAAATGCATTTTCGAAAATAAAAATCTTTAAAGGACTCTCTGGGAGTTGGGGGGGAAGGCACTGGGGGATGGGGAGGGAGGGGAGGAGGAGCAGGAGGTGGAGGGGGAGCAGGGGGTTCGGGGGGGGGAGGAAGAGGGAGGGAGGGAACTGGTCTACCTATTAAGTTTGTATGAGCGGAAATAATAAAAAATGTATCAAAAAAATAAAAATAAAAATCTTGTGAAACCGGAAGGCCCCCAAACTGCTGGTTGGTGTGGAAGTGGAAAATGAAGGGTGTCTGGCCGGGTCCCGGCATTTCCCATCCAGCAGGTGGCGATGGGGAGCAGGCATGTTACAAATGCACCAGGCTTGTGATGGGGTAGATAGATGTGCAGCTGTCAGCTTGACAGTTGCCGGGCTAAGCTTTGGGAAAGCAGTGAAGAACTGAGAGTCGAGGCAAGCCTGCAGGAGAGTGTCTGGTGAACACCGAAGACCTTTCAGGAACGGACCAGGACCACATAAAGGGAAGAGAGAGAGAGGGAAGAACTCTCTCCTGTCCTGCGCTGGTGAACTCATGTCTCCTGCTCCAGCCCCCATCCCTCGCTGACCTCAGACTCCAGCTTCTTCCACCTGCCGATGTGACTGAAGCCAAGAGATTCTCCAGGAATCCTCCAGCCTCAGCACCAGCCTGGGGGTGCTGAGACCTGCTGCTCCCAAACAGAGCCGCTCCAGGCAGCCATGGTGGAAGTCCTTAGATTCCTAACAAGTTCTATTTTGATAGGTATATACTCATTTGATCTGTTCTCTTCCCTTAGAGAACTCTGACTGACACAGGGAGAGAACACAGAGGAGAGTGAGTCCCAGCATAAGGACGTCCAAGAACATGGATTCCCACAGGAGGAGCTTGCGGGGTCTATGCAGGAAATGAGCATGGGACACAGGCATAGCTGCAGATTGAAGACATGTGAAATCAGTGACTGCACTTCCCTTCCCCTCCCCTCCCCTTCCCTCCACCCCCCTCTCCTGTCCTCTCCTCTCTTCTCCTTTTCTTGCCTCCCCTCCCCTTCTTTCTCATTTCCCTCCTCTTACCTTTCCTCCCCTGACCTCCCTGTCTTCCTTTTCCTCTTTCTCTTTCTCTTTCCCCCTTTCTGTCTCTCTCTCTCTCTCTCTCTCTCTCTCTCTCTCTCTCCTCTCTCGTCTGTGGTGTACGTTTTTTTGGTATACCTTTGTGAGTTGAGGGGGATTTGCTTCATTTACTTTAATGATTTTGAATGTGCTTAGTGTTGTGTTTCTTCTTGTGTTCATTTCCATTGTATTTTATAATTTTTCCCCTTACATCCAAAGTGTATTGCGGTAAAGTCATTCCCACCCCCTTCCTTCCTTCTCTCTTCAGTTTCCGTGATTTCTTTGACATTTCTTTGGCATCTCAGTGTCCGTTGACCAGGTCCCACCACCCATCCACATTCCGGTCCTCTGTGTTTCCTTTGTTCTTCACCACATGCTTTTCCATTTTTATCAAAGTTTTAAAGATATGTGGTTGGTCTGTCTGTTCTAATTTCTATGTTGACTCTGTAGCTCATCAATTTCTGATCTTGTTTTATTTCCTTTCTTGGATGTTCTTTCTTTTTCTTCCAATTTTCTGCTAGATCGTAGTTCATTTAATTTTCTAGCCTTCAACCTCTGCTTTAGCTGTTTCCATAAAGCTTTAAATTTTCTCTAAGTACTGTTTGTCAGAACCCTACAGATTTGATAATTGGCGTTTTCATATTCGTTTAGATCAACTTCTCGATTTCTATCCTTTCATTCCCATTAAAGGTTGATTTGGAAATACAGTTGTAATTTTAGAATTTCTACTAATTCATCAATTTCATTTCTTTTGTGTTTAGAAAACATGTTTGGACTCCTTCTATCTCTTTAAAAAAGACTTGTTTTATATGCACAGTTTTAAAAATTGTGAAATATCATTCTGAGAAAACATATTTTGTGATCTGGAGAGAGAGTCCTGTGTGTTCCTGCTGCATTTCAACTGATGTACCAGTAGGTCCTGCTTTGTGACTCACAAGTATCTCAGGTGAGGTGGCAACTGACAGGATATTTCATTATGAAAGCTGGGAGCCAGTCTTTTTAAAACCCAGAGTGAGTATAGAAGCTTTCCCCAGTCAGCATTGAGCATTCCGTTAGAGGTCATATCTAGTTATTTATAACTCCAAAGTAAAAATCATGAACACAAATAATAGAAATATAATTCACTTGGAACATCCTAGAATTGATGGTCAAGGAAAATATCAAAACAGAGTTCGCACAAAAGTATCAGGGTAAAAATATAAGTTAAAAAGAAGGTAAGATCAATAAAGAAAAGTTTGTTTCTCAAATAATCATGAAGCTTTGAAGGCTAGGTCTATGAAACATTATCTTTTTGCTTATAAAATTGTGACATTTTACTGAAGCACGTACGACGTTTCGATCGATGCAGGCGTGCAAGTAAGTGAAAGATAACTGTGAATTCACAGAACTGAATCTCAGAAAACATCAGTAAAGCAATGAAGAGAGTAAAATTAAAGGATACATCACTGGGCCCAAAATTTGCAAAGGCCCAAGAGGATGACAGGGCGAAATACACCCGGAGTGTGAAGAAACGGAGTTCTCTGCCTCTCTTGGGTGATATGTTCTTAGGAGAGCTACCAGGTTGAGCACATCGACATTGCCTAATGGAATGCAAGCTAATCGGTTCTAATAATATAGAAATCATCTAGGCTATTGCCCTAGATAAACAAGCATGTTGCACAAAGATGCATGTGACAGGTTTTAATAAGCAAACGCCTAACAATAAATACCCTCAGCAAAATACGCATCCGCCCTTCGCCTCGAGCCCGCTTGGCACCTATGCCCGTCTGGCTGCGCATCTGTCTTGGGATCAGCCAACCAATGCCGGCGGAACTGGCCCAAACATAATTAAAATATTATTTTAAACCAACGTTTGGTATTTTATTTCCCCCCCCGAGTCCCCCTCCCCCATTTTCCATGTCATTGTTAGTCACCCTATCTTCCCCCAACTCTAATTCTAGATTTACCCCTATGCCCCTCCCTTTTCCTTAAAATGATATCGGAACCCCCCTCATTTTGTTTTTTGTGTTTGCAAAGTTTTAACCATTGTAAAAGTGAAAACTTTTTTTCGTTTGTTAATTTTAAACCCGGAATAATCTTCCACGTTGCCTTTTACCGTTGTTTTACCATCCTTTACATTTTCCTTTATTTTGTTAACACACCCCCTTTTTCATTTTTTCTTTTCATCCAATTACATCACCAACGCTCTGTTCACCCTTGTGTTTCTTGATCCTTCCTCCCCTTTCCCCGTAGCCTCCTCCCTTCCCCTTTCCCTTTCCTAGCCTATAATCCCCTTTTTCAATTACATTTTTATTTTAAAATTACATATTAAATATTGTAATCTCTTTAAAATAGCGTTAACTGAGAATTTTTTTTTTACCTATAAATCCGAGCCCCCTTATTATTTATTTGCCATCTTTGTCCGAACCCTTTGTTTAATTTTTGTTGTGTTGTCTCTTTTTCCTTTCTTTTATTCTTTACCTCAATTTAAACTTTTTTTTTTTGGTTCCTACTTCCGCCCAATGCCATGGTTCGCAAAAAGCAGATTTTACAATCAAAAATAAAAATTCATCTTTTTTTGGAATGGGCTGGTGTTAGTAATTCTTTTCCCCAAATTGTCATAATTGTAAAAACCACAATTTTTCCCTTCCCTTTCCCTTATCCACCTCCTTCCAAAACATTGTTTTGAGCAGTGTGTTTTTTTGAATTTTCACCTTAACTTTTGCAACTTATTGGTTCAAACCCCCGTTGGCTGCCGTACTGAACATTGTCGTTGGGTTTTTTGTGGGCCCCCCCATTGTACAAAAAGTGAATTTTTTGCTGGTAAAAAATGGGGGGGAGTGTATTTGCCACAGAAGTGGAATTAGGAAACGGGTCCCAATATTGCCCCCCCCAAAAAACTATTTTCAATTCCCTTTAACCTGTATTTTAAAAGTCGACACAACAAACTGATCACCCAGATGGTGTGGTTAGACCCCTGTAATTCCCCCTGTCACCACCAGCCCCCAAAAACCAAAAAATGTTAGGCGCCGTTTCCCTCCCCTTCCTCTACCACATCCCTCCTCCAGCCATGATTTGGTGTTGGGTGTTTTTTGTCCTTACCACTGTGGCTTTTTTTGCCATTCCGCAGGCAGACCAGGGTGTTGGCGCCCCATGCTGTTTCGCCAGAGAGGTTTTTTGTTTGATTTTGCATTTCCCCTGAAATGGCTAGGATTGGTGGGCAAAGCATTTTTTTAAAGATATTTTTTATATGAGTTTTAAAAAAATTCGAGCATTGATCACAAAGCACTAGGATGTTTCCCTAAGAGGCAAGGGATTAAAAACTTAAACTTGTCCAGTTGTGTTTTGTCCCCTGGTAAAGTTTGTTTTTGTTTTTGTTTTCTTTTGAGTTCTTCAAGCTTTCCCATATTTCAATTGGGCCATTTTATTTAATTTTTTCCTTTGGTGTTTTTATTAGTTACATGTTTTTCCCTTCTACTTTTCCAAGTGTGGGGTGGACCCTGGCCAGAAGTTGGAAAACTTGGGGGGTTTACCCCGTCAAACAACGGCTTTGCAACATGGGGGGGAAACCTGCCTTTTTTTAACAAAACTGGGCCTTTGAGGCCCTTCTGAGGGTTTGTACTTTTAAAAAACATTTAGACAACACTTAGCCACATTTAACCTCACTCCAACTCAGAAAATATGCAGTGGTATCATAGAAACAAAATCTCTTCCCTCGATTTGTTTTTCCACAACTTTGTATTCATCACTCGACCTCCCTTCCTAAAACAACTCCCCTTTTTCCCTCCCGCAAACCCTCCACTCCCACCCTAGCCCCCGACTCATGAGACTTTTGGGGGTTGCTCCCACACAACCCGGCCCTGCCTTCGTCCATTCCCTCGCCCGCCTGGGCCCTTCCCCCCCTCGCCCCCCACACCTGGTCCCCCTCCTTCCGCCCCCCACCCACAAACACAAACAGAAAAATAAAAAAAAATTTTTTCCCTGGTTTTCCATGGTGCTCCTCCGGAGGCCCCCCACGTCTCCCCCCCTTTTTCTTCTGCCCCCCCGGCCCGCGCTCCCCGCGTCGCTTCAACACACTTGCCACCCTGGTCCGACCCCAGCCCCCCTTCGTTCACCCTGTCACAGCTTAGGGGGCCACAACACGTGTCCTGTTCCCCCCACCTTCCCACACTCCTGACCCCGGACCCGGCGGACGGCACGCCACCCTTCTCCTTTGTCCTGTTTTTGTCCCTCCGCCCCGGTTTGGGGTGGGGGTCAACCTGTCGCCGTCCCCCCCCTGGCCCCCCCCCCCCCGTCCCCCCCGACCTGCCCCCCCCCCTCCTGCCCCAGTTTTTCCTGGCCGCACCCCGCCCCTCGGTTGGGTTGTTATTCTGTTATTTTAACCCGCTTCTCGAAATGAGATGAGAAATTGGGTTGGGGGGGTGGCCCACTGGAGTGTGGTCCTTAGGCCCTAGATTTTGGTCCACCCCCCCATGGGGAGTTTGTCCATGTGACCGCTGGTCAGGCCCCCCTCATGGTTACCCCCGCCTTGGCCCCCCTCGGGCCATACCTCCCGGGTGGATTAAATAGTGCTTGCCACGTTCACCCCCCTCCCCTCGGTTGCCACTCTGGTGCCACCCCCGCCCTCCTGCAACCACTGTCCGCCCCCTGTGGTTCCCCCTCTGTCACCCAATGATGCCTACTGGTTCTCCGTTTTTGTCCATGATGGGCGTGTGCCCCTGTCCACTTTTTTGTCCCTCCACTCCTGTGTACTCCCTGCCTCGTTGAGGTGGTTCCCCTGTCCCGGGGGGGTGTTCAAAATGTGCCCCAGTTCTCCCTCTTTTCTTCCGTTTGTGGGGGGGTGGGGTCCGTATTTTGTATGGTTTGGCAGTGGTGTGGGGTCCCTTGTTCCTACTTTTACCTCTTGCGGCTTGGTCATGTTTTTTCCCCCCCCCCCTGTCTCTCACCTGCCCACCCCCCTGGCCCCCCCTGCTCCCCAATCCCCCCGACCCTTTACCGCCCCCACCCAGGCCAGTGCCCGTCCCGCGCGGAGCCCCCCTGGCCCCCCTCCCGGCCGCCCATCCCCGTGCCCTTCTTCCCCCCAACGTCCTCCCCCTGCCCCCCGGTTTTCCCCCCGCCCCCCCGGTCCCCTCACTGCCACCGCCTCTCCACTACCACTATTCCTGGTCCACTTTCCTCCGCCGCTGGCCCTGCCGTTTGACCAGTGTGCTCCCCTCCCCACTGTATATATGGCTAAGGGGAGTCTTTATTTTCTTCTGTTTTTCCCCCCTCCCTAGTTGTGGCCCCCTTTGTCCCCCTGCCCTGTGGCTTGTCCCCTTTATCCCCCCCCCCCCCTCCCCCTGGCCTGCCCCGGGGCCCTTTTTCCCCACCCCCCCCTCCCTATGCACCTGGTTCCCCCCCTAGGGGCCCGCTTGACCCCCCCCAACTGGAACCCCCTGGGTTTCCCCTCCACCCCAGAACGTGAAAGGCAGCCGCTTGGGAGTTTTTTAAGAAATAGGCAAAAAAGGGAAAAGGGAAAAACCTCATGCGTTCCCTTGGAAACCTCTTATCCACTGCAAGATGAAAGGGAAAAGGCGTACCCCCATTTTCCCCTGCCTGGCCTCCTCCCTCCTCCCCGTCTTGTTTCCGCTGGGTTTTCCACGTCCACCTACCTCCTCCTGCAAGTTTTTTTTTTTTAGGGAATCTTTAAAAACAAATATTGGCACCTGCTGTTCGGTGGGGGGTGAAACTCACTTTTTTGATTGTAAAAGGTAGTTTGGTAGGGGCTTCTGAAGGTCTGTCCCCAGGAAAAAAGGATGGGTGTCCCCCCCCAGCTACTTGAACCCCCGTTACCCCCCCAACACAATCATTCCTCACTACTTACTTGGGGCCCTTCCTTTCTTGTTGGGGTTGAGGGTGGTTTCCTTGGTTAAGCAATTGGAAAATAGAATTTAGGCAAAAAAAGAAGGAAGGAAGCTGGGGAAGGAAGACTCAAACATGCAAAAATTGTAAAAGTAAATAAAAAAAATTAATAAATTACAAACAAAAGGGACTTAAATGGAACTGAGGGGACAACCCATTTCCCTAATACAAAGGAGGCCCCCAGGGTGGCGAACTAAAGGGTTGGGGGCCTGGGGGGAAAGGGAGAAAGGAAGAGGGGAAAGATAAGGGGGTTCCAAACCACTTTTTCCTTCCTGAAGACCTTTGGGGTCTTCTGGGTAAAACCCCAAAGGCCTGGGTCTCAGATGCCCCCTAAAGGCCATCCAAGAAAATAAACCTTGAGGCCTTTCTTATTAATGTCCTCCTGGGCCCTACCTGGCCTTTTCCTTCCCCCCAAAATGCCCAGGGGTCAAACAGGCCTGCCCCCCCCCTAATACCATTTCTGGCCTTAGTGCAAGGTTCCCCTGGGAAGATTAGGAATCCGTAACAACTATTTTTTTCATTTGTGCTTAAGGCCACCAAGAATTGGAAAACCCACAACCTGAGAGAAAAAGAGAAAGGGAACCGTGGGGGGTTGTTCCCCACCCCCCTGTAGTTTATGGGTGTTTTTGAAGAAGGAGCGAGATATACTGCCTTCTTTCCTCTCCCCAGAAGGAGGGTGGGGGGCTTTTAGGGGAATGACCGCAGACTGGTTTTCCCTGGGTGTGGTTTCACCCCCAATGCCCCAAGGACAGAAATGTGTTTTTAATACTCACCCGAATCCACTACATCCAAACTGTGGTGGGGTTCTGGCCTTGGGATGTGCCAGACCGGTTCCCACCCCCCCCCCCATCTGAACCCCCGTACGTCCCCTGTGGGGATTGGTGAAAACAACCCTGGGGGTGTCTCCCGAGCGTGGCGGTTTTTGGCTGTGTGGGGGTTTGGGTTGGGGCAGTTGGCAGCCCAGCTGCCTCCCGTGGTGGGCCACTCCGACCTCCCAGGACCCACGACCCCAGGGGCCCGAAAGAGGCAACAACATGAATGTGGGTGGTTTGTCCTCCGAATCCTTGTTGTCCGCCTCCCTCTTGTAATTCCAAAGTTCCCACCCGTGGGGCCACTTGCGCACTGGTTGCAAACCCCCCATTCCTGCCCTTTGGGGGTTTCCCCCCCCCCTCCCCCCCCTCTTGTCCGTTTGCAACCCAAGTCAAGCACAGTCCCCTCAACAACAGGCCCCCCCAACCCCCGCCCCGGAACGTGTCCCTCCCTGGGTGATTCTAAGAAAAGGCCCCCCCTGATGAAAGGTGGGTGTGCTCGCTTTCCAATGTAAAAAGTTATCCCAAACAGTTGGGCAAAACCACCAGAGGGCCCCAAAACCCGTGGGCCGGGGCACCTTTCAGTTTATTGCGCGAAAAACTTTCTCATCCTCCCTGGTCCCCCAATTCTTCCCTTTCACATAAAAGTTGTAAGGTAAATTTCCCCTGGAAAATGGAAAATTTTTAAAGGGGCCACCCTCAAACTTAAATGCGATGTGGAGCTGGTGGCCAAACCTGCAAAACCCCCCACACAGAGAACAGGGTAGGGTGGAAGACCAGCTTCCGCCCGTTCCGCAAGCCAAAATAAGGAAACAAAAACAATACTATAAAAGAGCCCCAGCCCCCCATGGAAACCCTAAAAGGAGGGGGATGTTGATGCCAAGAGAAAAAAAAAAAAAAGCCCTCAATGCCATTGGGGAAAGGGTACTAGGCGAGCAAAAGCCCCACTGTACCCATCCACTGGGGTCCCCCTAGGTTTTGCCCCTGAAAAATCCCCCTGCCCCCCGGCGGGGTGGGAAAGTTAAGTGAGCACAATCCTTTCCTTTGGCCTTCCCCGCAGAAAATTGATTGCAATCTTCCCCCCTGGTCTGAACCCTTCCCCAAAAGGTTGTTTGGGATTTTTGGGCAAGCAGAGAGACGTTTTTTTGTTTCCAAAGGTAAGGGGGAACAGAATTGGAATGGGCCAACATCCCCCCTTGCCCAAAATCCAGCAAAAGTTTATCTACACAAAGGCGAGGCACGCCCAAAAGGGGGTTGGGGGGAGGGTTGGGGGTAAACATTTTCACAAGGGGAGAAAAAGGGGCCCTTGGTGTCCATTTTTCCACAATAAGGCCTGTGGAAAGGCATGGTGGTGTGGTGGCCACCCCCATGAGGTTCCCTTCAGCCCTCCATCTGGGCCCCATCAGTTGGGGGAGGAAACACTGTGGCCTCCAAAAGAGATGAAAAAAACATATGGTTAAGAAGGGGGTCCACGGTGTGTCTGCTGCCCCCTACCCCCTGTTTCCCTTGTTAGAGAGCCCCCCTGGAAGGGTGGAGGCTGTGGCCACAGGAGTAAAAAGCGTTTCATGGCCCACTTCTTTCCCCCTGAGGAAGGGAAAAAGAAAGAAATAAAAGGAAAAAACAGTTGGCCCTCCCCCCCCCCTTTCCCCCCCAGCCTCTATCTTTTAACATGTAATCAAGCACCTGCAAAAACCCCCTTCCCGTTCATCCATAGTCCCTCAATGCCCAACACAATGTGTGGAAATATCCACATCTGGTTTACAACCTTTGCTTTCTTTTAGCCCCAGATTTCCCTGGTAACGCCACCAAAACGAAAGGGAAAAGCTTTTATCGCGAAGGCCACTGGTCCACCACCAAATTGGCAAAAATCCCCACTGGAAAAATTATCGGATTACCCATAAATTGTAAAAAAAAAAATGCCCCAAAAAATAAACCAGAAAAACCTCCAAAAAAAACACACCCAAAGCAAAAAGGTTTTTCTTTTATGGGTGGGAGGTGGGTGGAAGCAGGTAGAAAAAGGGATAAGAACAAACACTTACAACAGCCTTTTCGTCTCTTAAGGATTTGTTTTTCCGCCCCCAAGTGTCTATAGCACCCCCGTCCCTTACGACAATCCCCCTCCATGTACCAATTTCATTCCCCAGCCCTTTGGTACGGTTTTTTTTTTCCCCTAGTTTATAAAAGTATGTCCCCCCCCCCCCGTAAAATTGAGGTTGGGACCCTCCAGGGGACAGCCTTATGGGGGGGCAGAGTAAAGCAATCCACTGTTGGCCGAGGCACCATTCAGTATTGGGGGTGGGTTGTTGTTTAACCTGGTAACAAGCTTTTTTCCAACCCACAAATAAAAACCCCCCACTAAGCACCTCTATTCCCACCACAAAAGGCCAACCACACCGCAAACTCGCTTGCAACAAGGAAAGGAAATGCAATTTCGTAAAAAAGGAACCCAGGGAGGAAAGGGACCCCCTGTTGTGTGTTTACCTGTTTTGTCCCCTTTTTGTTTTTTTTAATATAATTTTGTTTAAAAATTTAATTCCAATTGTGGCATGCAATGCGGCAATAGTGGTGTGGGTGGGGTGTGGGGTGGGTGTTTTGGGGGGGGGGGTGTTGGTGGGGGTTGTGGTGGGGTTTGTGTGTTTTGGGTTTGGTAAGAAAAAAAAACCACTGAAACGAATTCCGGAAACCACCCAAATGGGTAAAAACCCCCCCGCCCCTCCCCCCACCCTCCCCCCTTGGTTTTTTTAACTCTGTGTGTTGTACTCTGGGGCCCCCCGGATGCACAGGCACCTGTCCCCCACACCACCCTAAAACCAGGAAAAACCAGAAAACCGCAGGGGCGCCCCTGCGTGTATCCCTTTCCCCGCCGTGGCCCCCACCCCCCCTACTAAATACGTTAAAAGCCCGAAAGGAAATTCCGAACGTCCAGGACCTTTTACCCCCCCCCCGCCTTTGTTTTCTATTAATAAGTGTTTGGGGAATTTTGTTTGTTGTAAATTTGTGTTTATTTTAATTTTAAATTGGGTTGCAAAAAAAATGTTGAATTGTATGTTGTTGTGCATGTGGGGGGGTTAAAAAGGTTATATGGTGTTTGGTGGGGGGGGTGTGTAAAAACCCACCAGCAAAACGAATTCGGGGGAAAAACCTACCATGGAAACGCCGTATCCACCTCCTCCCTTGTTGTTTTAAGCTCCCTGCCCTTCCGGGGATTTCCACCAAGGCCTCCACCCGAACCAGAAAAACCGAAAAACGCAGGCCCCCCGCCCCTGCTTTCCGCCTGGGCCTCATATCGTTGAAGGGGTCTAATAAGAAAATTCCCGAAACTCAGGAACCTTCCGCCTGCAAGGCAAGGCCTTTAAAGATCCCTTGAAGCCACCTCTCCCACCCCCAGAAAAAAAACTTTGTTTTTTTTGTTGTGTCTTTTTAAAGAAGAAGTCCTTTAGACAACCACCTCAAAGTTTGTTCCACCCCCCATTAAAAACTGTCCCCAATACTCAGGAGGTGAGGGAACTTCCCAGAAAATCTGATTCAAGTTCCAATATGGAAGAGCCACCTCCCCATGATGTAGGGAAAAGTTTGTGGTTTTGTTGGGTTCCAAGGTCCCCCCCCCCCCCCCTCAGGGTGCTTGGCCACTGGTTTCTTTTCCAAAGCCCCTTTTGGAATTGTCAAGCACCGGTAAAAAAAAAAAGGGTAAAAGGGGCAAAAAATTCCTCCCTCAATGGTTTTTTACGTTGGGGGTTTCCCCCCATTAAAGTTTAAAAACAGGCTTCGTACCACAACCTCCCCTCCCCCCATCTGTGGGGGATAAATGCCCCCAGTGGGGTGATGTTTATGTCGGGAGGCCCACGAGTACTCACGGAATTGTTGATTGTGCTGACTCCTTGTGGTCCTGCCAGCAGAAGGTACTTTTGAGCATCATGTTAGGAAGAAAAATGGAAGACTGTGACCTAAAATGTTCAGAGTGTCAGCCACATTCTCTGCTTTGGGAAAATCTGTGGATAAACAGCAAAAGCTTTGAGAGATTCAGCAGAGGCACTGGGAAAAGAGAGGACAGTGTCTAGTGAAGACAGCCATGGTCACTTAGTGAATGACCTGCTATGCAGAGAAGACCGCTATCTGAGACTCACACAGAGACCTGAGAAGACACAGTGAACTCACAGTGCACTTCAAATCTAAAGTAAAGTTTCATTGTGCTATTCTACTCTCCTTTGTTTTGAGGCACTAGGGATTGAACCCAAGGATTGAACCCTGGAGCCGCCCCCAGCTCCTCTTCACTGTGGATTCTAGGCAGTGCTCTACCATCCATGTCCACATCTCACCATTTAGTTTGACACATGGTCTGCCTAATAGGTCAGGTGGAACGGAACTTGCTCTGTAGCTTGGGCTGGCATCTGATTTGCTACCCTGCTGGGACAGAAGCTGAGAGCCAGGCTTGTAACACCTTTTCGCTCATCTGCTCTCTTGCTAACATGACCAACGTGAAAGTCACTCACTGCCTGTGTCTCTACCCACAAGAGAAAAGGCAAAAGTACAGCTTCTAACCACTGGAGCATCAGTTAGGCACCTGCTGTGGACAGTTCCCTGAATTGGATACCAATTAGTCAGGGTTCTTTGAAAAAACAGAATCTATAGAATGTCTATATATAGATAAATTTGTTAAAATAACTCACAATAAAAATAGGTTTCTTCAAAGTACTGCTTGCAGCTGCCTTGTTCTTCACCAGATGTTCCACAAGCCTTTACTTCTCTGGGAGGGTTGAAAATGCTGGGTTTC
>JALPQD010000035.1:3360707-3413188 GCA_023101885.1 Typhlomys cinereus
CCCCTCTGCCTTGTTGGCCTCTCACCTTTAGCCGCCCGCGTTCTCGTTCTCGTTGTTGGCCCTAGCTCCTCCCCTCCCTGCCCTGGGTCTCCCCCCCCACACCACTCCACCATCCCTCCGTTGCGCGCTCTCGCCCCCCAGCCAGCTCGTCTTCCAACATTGGCAAAGAAACAGCTGGGCTTTGACGATCAGCAATGAACAGCAAAACAGCAGCAAGGCCTAGAGACCAGGCTCTAAGGCAGTGGGAACAACAACGACAACGGTGGAAAAGGTAAGCTCAAGTCAGCCAAGGATGGAGGCAGCAGAAGCGACAAGAAGGCCATGATGCTTCTAAAAGTAAACAAACACGCAAAGTGGACTCACAGCCAGTCTAACACCAGATGAGAGAAGAGCAAGTTCTCCTCCTTGCACTCCTATTACTGTTCCATCACTGGTAAAGTACCACTCAGTAGGGGCTGGGTTTTACAGAGCAATCAATCAAGTACCTGCCGACTTGTTAAGGGCCATTCCAACCATTAACCTTCCACAGATGGGCCCCAAACAATCTGCAACTGTCAAGTTGACACCCAAATGCCCATAACTGATAACTTTCTCTGTTGTGGACCAAACAATCAATTGGTATCAGAGTTCAGTGACTACATTCCATCATGGGCAGGGTGGCACAACCACAGGAGAAGGAGCCGGGTTGCTGTATCAGCAGGTCAGGAAAGTAGAGCACACTATGGAATCTCAACCTGTCCAATGAAGCACTTCCTCCAGCAAGACTCTATGCCTAAAGGTCACATAGCTTCCCAACAGTGCAACCCTGCTGGGGACATAGTGTACACACAAACACACACACACACACACACACACACAACAACACACAACACAACATTGGCCTGTGGGGAACATCTGAGAGTCTTTGCAGGTGGTGTAACAGAAGAGGAATGGAAAGGAGAAAGGAAGAGAGGAAGGCAATAAGAAGGCCAGGAGGCAGAA
This sequence comes from Typhlomys cinereus, assembly GCA_023101885.1. NCBI lineage: Eukaryota > Metazoa > Chordata > Mammalia > Rodentia > Platacanthomyidae > Typhlomys > Typhlomys cinereus. The sequence continues at coordinate 3,361,689 of JALPQD010000035.1, forward strand.
CATTTAAAACCATCTAGAAAAGGGGAGTGAAACCACCGAATAAACCAGGGTCTGATGGGTTGACCTGTCCTACCAAGTACCGAGGAGTTGTGGGAGGAGTAAAGGTTTGAGGCAAGCCTGGGGCAAATTAGCAAGATTTTTATCTCAGCATAAAACTAACAGGGGATAATAGAATGGCTCGGGGTGTAAAGCCTTGAACATGAGCTTGGACACTAGATCCTACATAAAAATGCAAAATAGCTAGTGAGAGGCCCTGGGCCTCCTGGGATCTCGGGTTGTGGGCTCATGTGCAGTTTGGGTCAGGGGAGCTGGTGCCTGAGTTGTGGGGCTGTCTGCTTTCTGGGGGGGAGGCCCAGGATTTCCAGGATCTCCTGGGTTGCCTACACAATGGCAACTCCCCACAAACACAATAATCACACACATACAAGAAATAAATTGAAGCAGGAGATTTCATACAACAACAAACTTCAAAGAATAGAGAAAAGGTAGGGTGGGCTTTTGTGCACGGGGGGAACCAGAAGACCCTTCTGAGAAGCAAGAGAACACTAGAATTGCTACTTTTTTTTTTTTTATAAGTAAACACCCAAACAGCTGTTACCTGTTTGGTAACACACAAAAATCCTAGACACTGTTGTTATTTATATGCTGAAAAATAGCATCCTAGAGTTACTTCAACTAAAACTACAATTAACGTCTGCTCAGCATAAAAATGCAGGAAAAACAGAACTGCAAGATTCCAAGAAATGTCTCCTCTCAATATCACTGAAGACAAGGCTTCAGATCCAACAAAGGATAGCCCATGAAGATATCCAAGAGAACAATAACCAAGACAATGAATTTCAAACATCGATTATAAATATGTTCAAACACCTCCAAGAGTACATAGATAAATGCTAAACACATTTCAAGAAGAACACAAGAAACTCAGGAAACAATTCCAAGAAAATGAGTAAGACACAAATAGAATGAAAATGGAGAGTATGAAAACAAATCTTGAAACACTGAAAAAAACCCAAGGTGATCTACAAACAAACTTAGAAACACACACACACACACACATAAAAACCCAGACTGAAACAACACTGGAACAAAAAAATCTAAACAGTGTAATAAAAAATTCAATAGAGAGACTTAAAAATAAAACTGATAACATAGAAGGCAGAGTCTCAGAATTGGAAGATAAGATGGACGAGGTTCCCAAAAGGAAGATTCACTATGTATAATCATGGGACAAGAGAGGAAAATTTCCCTAACCTGAAAAAAAGAGGTACCCATCCTGATTTGAGAGGGATACAGAACACCAAATATTCAGGACAAAAAAAAAGAACTATTCTGTGGCATATGGACAGGCCAAACACCAAAATATATACATTAAATGCAAGATCTCTGAGCTGCCAAGACAAGAGAACAAGTTACATATAAGGTAAAACTCATCAAAATAACAAACTGACATGTCAATATAAATGGTAAAAGCCAGAAGGCCTGAATGAACACAAATGCCAAACCCAGAATATTATATCCAGCAAAACCGCAGTCATAATAGAAGGAGCAAGAAAAATATTCCATAACAAAAACAACTAAAGACTAGATGGCTACTAAGCCAAGGCAACAGAGACTACTGGAAGGAATGCACAAACAAAAGAGAAGGATAAAACACATCAAATAAATTAAGGGAATAAATAATATCAGCACTGGAACTGAATGAAGGATTAAAAGAGCAAGGTCAACAAGATCAACAAAATGTCAGGAACCATTAAACACCTTTCAATATTAACTTTAAATGTCAATGGGTTCAACTCCCCAGTCAAGAGACAAAGGCTTAGAACTTAGATCAAACCTCATGACTCCATTAATTTTCTGCCTCCAAAAAACACACCTCACCTTGAAAGATAAACACTTTCTCAGGTAAAAGGATGGTCAAAATACTCCAAGCAAATAGAAAAATGTCAGACAAAATAGACTTCAAACTAAAGGAAACCATATGAGATGCAAATGGATACTAATGTGCACATGATAAAACTCTATACTTGGGCGATGCACGTGACTCCACTAAAAAGCTACAATTTCAATGAAGTGGCAGGCTACAAAATCAATATAGAAAAATCAGTAGCCTTCTTATACACCAGAGACAAACAAGCCGAGAAAGAAATAAAAGAACCAATCGCACTCGCCATAGCTATAAAGAAAATGAAATGCCAACTTGGAATAAATTTAACCAGGAAAATAAAAGCCTTGCATAATAGAAACTATAAGACACTGTTGAAAGAAATTAAAGAAGATACTTGAAAGTGGAAAGGACTTTCTTGCTCATGGGTATTGTGAAATATTGTGGAAATGACCATCTTAGTCAAAGCAAAATAGAGATCCAATGCAATTCCAAGTGATATCTTCATGCAATTCTTCACAGAACTTGAAAAAACAATCTCAAAATTCATATGGAAGAACAAAAAACCATGATTAGCCAAAACAATTTTTTGGCAGTAAGAAGACTGCTGGAGGTATCACCATACCAGATTTCAAACTATATTACAGAGCTATAGTAATAAAAACAGCTAGGTGCTGGCGCAAAAACAGATACATCAATCAATGGATCAGAACAGAGGACCCAGATATAAACTCCCACACATACAGCCACTTGATTTTTGACAAAAGTGCAAAACATGCACACTGGGGGAAAGACAACATCTTCAGCAGGTGATGTGGGAAAATTGGACAACTACATGTAGAGGAATAAAAATTGACTGTTGCCTCTCTCCTTACACTAAAGTCAACTCCAAATGGATCAAAAACCTTGATATTAAACACAAAACTCTGAAATTATTAGAAAAAAGAATAGGAATTACACTTGAATTAATAGGCCTAGGTAAAGATTTTCTAAGCAAAACAACAAATGCCCAGGAACTAAGACTAATAATCAACAAATGGGACTTATGAAATTAAAAAGCTTCTGTTCTGCAAAAGAAACTGTGAATTGTGCAAAACGACAACCCCCAAAATGAGAGAAAATCTTTGCTAGCTATGAATCTGAGAAAGGATTAATCTCCAGAGTATACAAAGAGCTCAGAAAATTAAACACCAAAGACAGCAAAGATTTCAATGAAAAAATGGGCCCTGGAACTAAACATGGATTTCACTTGAAAAGAAATGGAAATGTCAAACAAATACCTTAAAAGGTGCTCAACTTAACTACTATCAGAGAAATGCAAATCAAATCAACTCTGTGATACTATCTTACCCTAATCAGAATGGCTAAGATAGAGATCACAAAAAAACCAGAGATTGCTTTTAAGGCTGTGGAAAAAAGGGACACTTATTCACTGCTGGTGAGAATGTAAACTGGTACAGTCTCTATGGACATCAGTGTGGAGGTTCCTCAGAAAGCTTAAAATGGATCTGCCATATGACCCAGCTGCGCCACTTCTTGAAATATTCCCAAAAGACTCTACATCTCATTCCAAACATGCTTGTTCATCTATGTTCATGGCATCTCTACTCACAAAAGCAAAACAAAATATGGAATCAGTCAACATGCACAACAACGGAGGAATGGATAATGAAAATGTGTTACATATACACAATGGAATATTACTCTGGAACCAGAAAGGATGAGATTATTGAAATTTCTGGTAAATTAATGGAATTAGAAAATTTCATATTGACATAGAACTAATATCCTTCTCAATGTGTTTAGATGGGAAGCACCGTAAGAGCCAGAAAATTTGAAAAAGACCAATGAGTGGGCAGTATGAAACCTTTTAAAGGGGAACTTTAGTATAACAGGACAAGGATGAGAGAGGTAGTAATTGGGAAAAATACATAGCGGGGGATGAAAGGATGGGGAGATAGTAGGAACAGAAGGACCTGTAGAAAAACACTAAGATTGTGTGAAGTAACCCGAAAGGAACAGCCTATACAAGTAATATATAAAAGAAAAGAAAACGAAACACCGATGTCTTATAAGGAAAGTGAACAAGAATGGGCATTCCTTATACAGAGGAGCATAGAGTAAGGAAAATAGAAAAAAAAGAACCCTGAGCTGATCCACTTAGAACCCAGGGACAAAATTATACTAGAAGTAACAGGAATGTGACGTTTCCTAACAAAATGTTGGTCAGTGAGATCTTACAGGCCTCCAAACAATATAGGATTTTCCATTGTTTTTGGTTGCTCTCCAAAAAATGTCATTAAGACCTTATTACTGATGATGCAACACTTAAGGATCACAGAATAAGGGCAAAATATATCAACTGGAACTTGACTGAGGACTTCCCTTGTTGGGTAGCTTGTATGTCACCAAGGAATACTGTAGAAGCTGCTGTGGGAGAGAAATAACCACAAGTCCCATCAAACACCATGAGATCTATAAGTTGTAGTATATAAATCACCATGGCACAGGTGATAACCCATGAAATAGAGGCAGGAGTATCAAGGAGACAACCAACAGCTTTCTAATTGGACTCCAGATTGGCTTGAGTTACTATTACTGTAAACTAGAACAAGAATCTAAAAACAAGAAGGAAATAGAACAATAGGGAAGACAGCCAGTGAATCTACATCAAACTGCTCTGTTGGTAGCTGTTACTATATTTAGAGATTGGAAGAACAATTAACATTCAGTCTAGAAGTCTTCTTCGAGCTCAATACCCTGACAGGATGCAGCCTAGAGCAGTGGAGGAGCAGTGAAGTGGACAGCAATGGTCAACCATATTTCTGAATATCAGCGATTCAGCAGGGCTCACCCAGAGTCAGGCCAACCAAATTTCTTCCCATCCTGAGGCTTCGGTGGCCTCATAGGGTAGGGGTGGTGAAATTCTAAGAACCTAAAGGTGGGAAGGTTCAACATTAGACAGGACATTCCACTCAAGGCAGAACTGCTGTACCTGGGAGCTCACTACACAGGGACTTGTCCTTCTCAGACCTGCATGGTGACTGACATACCAACTACCTTGGAATTCAAGAAAGATGAGAACTTACCATGGAAACCTTTAGTTCTAAAACTGGATGAGTGAAGGGAAATGCTCATATTGGTAGGGAGGCCTGAAGAGAGGTAACTTGATATGCCAGAGAGGCCTGAGCCTCCACAGGAGTAGACAAGCCAGAATGAACCCTGGGGTCCATAGACACATAAAGGCAGGAGGTGGGTGTGACTGAGAGGGATTTGTGAAGGGAAGAAAGGGGATGGGAGGGAAAAGAGAGGGAGCGAAGATGGAATGAAAACTCAATATGTTTGTAAAAATAAAAAAAAATGCTAAGCAGTTAACGTGGGTCATCTACACTTCTGGCTCTGGAGAGAAAGAGCTTGTGAAACCCCAGAACAAAGCAGTAAGGAGGTAGAACTATCCAGCATGATTCCCAGTGCCACTCTTGGACCTCCACAGGCACACACACTCAAGTGCCCTCTTGTGTACACCCAAGCATGCTAACACACACACACACACACACACACACACACACACACACACACACACACACATATGCAAAAATGAAAGAGAAAAATAGGCCTCCATCAAGGACTGCAAGTAAGTAATGAGACACCTGGTTAAGGTCATACATGTTTGTTCCTGATCATTTACAACTGAGGGGGTATGATCTCACCAGAAGGGGAGGGCATATAGTCTGGCAGATAAAAAGTAACCATTTTGCAAATGGGTGGTTGACCCCTCCCTCACTGTGGTTTCCTACTTTTATTACATCTACCCTTGAATGTGCTATTATAACAAGACTCCAGTTTAACAGCTATTTGTCTCTGGCCAGGGGGTGACATACAATGCCCATCAGGATGGAGTGAAGGGCATTGCAGGAGCAGCAAAACTGCAAAAGAAAATCAACAAACCACAATCCAGAACTGCAGAGACTCTATATTAACCACTTAGAACTAGGCCAGCCTAATCCCCCCTATCCTGAAGCTCAGGGACATTTGCAGAAGAGGGGGCGGTAAGATTGTAAGAGCAAAAGGATGGGAGGAGCAATGGTTTGAAAGATATTCCGTACAAGTTAGGGCTGAAGCAATCATAATAGGTCTTTGCATGCCCTGCACAATGTCAAACACACTATTGACCTCACAAAGTCTGGCATCTGCTAAAGGCACCAAGATCCTTGGAGGCAAGGAATTGATAGCCATAGTAGTGTTCCTATGCCTAAGGGGATCACAGGAAAGGGTTCAGGGAAATTTCACTGGGTCCTTGTACGTCATTGGAGAGGAGAGCCCAGAGGAGAGTCTGGCATGCACATTAAAGGACTCTCTGGGGATTGGGGTGGGAGGCACTGGGGGATGTGGATGGAGGAGTGAGGGGAGGGGGAGGAGAGGGGAGAGGGGAGGAGAAAGGAGGGAGGGAAGTGGTGTACCTATTTAGTTTGTATGAGCAGAAATAATAATAAAAATGTTTTAAAAAAAGGTGCTCAACCTAACTACTATCAGAAAAATGCAAATCAAATCAACTATGTGATACTATTAATCACAATGGCTAAGATAGAGATCACAAAAAAACCAGAGATCGCTTTTGAGGCTGTGGAAAAAAGGGACACTCACTGCTAGTGAGAATGTAAACTGGTACAGTCTCTATGGACATCAGTGTGGAGGTTCTCACAAAGCTTAAAATGGATCTGCCATATGACCCAGCTACATCACTCGTTGAAATATTCCCAAAAGACTCTACATCTTATTCCAAACATGCTTGTTCATCTACGTTCATGGCATCTCTACTCACAAAAGCAAAACAAAATATGGAATCAGTCAACATGCATAACAATAGAGGAATGGGTAATGAAAATGTGTTACATATATACGATGTAATCTTTACTCTGGAACCAGAAAGGATGAGATTATGGAAATTTCTGGTAAATTAATGGAACTAGAAAATTTCATATTGACAAAGAACTAATATCCTTCTCAATGTGTTTGTATTGGAAGCCCCGTAAGAGCCAGAAAATTTGAAAAAGACCAATGAGTGACTAGTATGAAATCTTTCAAGGGGAAATTTAGTACACCAGGACAAGGGTGAGGGCTGTAATAATTGGGAAAAATACATAGCGGGAGATGAAGGGATGGGGAGATAGTAGGAACAAAAGGACTTGTAGTAAAACACTAAGATTGTGTGAAGTAACCCCAAAGAAATATCCTGTGCAATAATATGTAAAACAAAAGAAAACAAAACAAAACACGTATGTCTTTTAAAGAAACGGAATAAGAATGGGAATTCCTTATGCTGAGGAGCATAGATTGAGGAAAACAGAAGAAGAAGAAAAAAAAAAGAGCCCTGAGCTGAACCACTTAGAACCCAGGGACAAAATCATACTAGAGGTAACAGTAATGTCATGCTTTCTAACAAAATGTTGGTCAGTGAGGTCTTAAAGGTCTCCAAAGATTATAGGCTTTTGCCGTTGTTTTTGGTTGCTCTCCAAAAATGTCATTTAAGAGCTTTTTACTGAAGATGAAACACTTATGGATCACAGAACATGGGCAAAATATATCAACTGGAACTTGACAGAGGACTTCCCTTGCTGGGTAGCTTGCATGTTACCAAGGAATACTGTAGAAGCTGCTATGGGAGAGAAATAACTACAAGTCCTATCAAACAACATGAGATCTATAAGTTGCAGCACATAAATCACCATGGCAACAGGTGATAACCCATGAAATAGAGGCAGGAGTATCAAGGAGACAACCAACAGCTTTCTAATTGGACTCCAGATTGGCTTGAGTTACTATTACTGTAAACTAGGACAAGAATCTAAAAACAAAGAAGGAAATAGAACAATAGGGAAGATAGCCAGTGAACCTACATCAAACTGCTCTGTAGGTAGCTGTTATTATATCCATAGATTGGAAGAAAAATTAACATTCAGCCTAGAATACCCTGACAGGATGCAGCCTAGAGCAATGAAGGAGCAGTGAAGTGGATGGCAATAGTCAACCATATTCCTGAGTATCAGTGATTCAGCAGGGCTCACCCAGAGTCAGGCCAATCAAGCCTTCGGTGGCCTTATAGGGTAAAGGTGGTGAAATTCTAAATCTAAAGGACATTCCACTCAAGGCAGAACTGCTGTACCTGGGAGCTCACTACACAGGGACTTGTCCTTCTCAGACCTGCATGGTGACTGACATACCAACATGCCCCCATATACTACCTTGAAATTCAAGAAAGATGAGAACTTACCATGGAAACCTTTAGGTCTAAAGCTGGATGAGTGAAGAGAAATGCTCATATCAGTAGGGGGGCCTGAAGAGAGGTAACTTGATATGCCAGAGAGGACTGAGCCTCCACAGGAGTAGACAAGCCAGAATGAACCATAGATGCATAAAGGCAGGAGGGTGGGAGTGACTGAGAGGGATTTGTAAAGGAAAGAGAGGGGATGGGAGGGAAAAGAGAGGGAGCAAAGATGGGATGAAAACTCAATATGTTTGTAAAAATAGAAAAAAAATGCTAAGCAGTTAACTTGGGTCATCTACACTTCTGGCTCTGGAGTAAGAGTTTATGAAACCCCAGAACAAAGAAGCAAAGAGGTAGAACAATCCAGCATGATTCCCAGTGCCACTCTCAGACCTCCACAGTTAAACACACTCAAAGTGCCCTCTTGTGTACACCCAAGATGCTAACACACACACACACACACACACACACACACACACACACACACACACACACATGCACACACACACAAGCAAAAATGAAAGAGAATGGGTTAAGGGATGGATGTAGTTTAGTGGTATGAGGTGCTGGTTCCAACTGCACATGGCCAAGACTCAAAGGAAAAGTTATAGAACAAGGGCTATGGCTTGCCTCCTCCACAGAATAATCATTTGCTCAAGGGAAGAATCTAAATCCCACCATCTTGATTTCCACCAAAGTATCCTGACAACATTCAACAGTGTTTCTGCCTCACAACTGACATCTGACAGTAGCTCAGGAATTGGGCTTTTAACTCAAGGGTAAAGGGCCTTCATTTTTAGAAAAAAAAATTTATTTATTCAATTATGCATGTGTATATGTGCATGTGTGCATGTGTGTGTGTGTGTGTGTGTAGAACCACGGGCTCATTTGAGAACCAAAGGTGTTAAAGAGAACAGCTTCCTTGCAAGTAAATTTTACCTTCTGAAAGATACTCTATTTGAACGTGATGTATAATTGGTATAATTAGTCTGAGGCTGAAGGTCCAGGCACCCACTAGATCACCTGTGAGGATAAGAATAAAAAATTCTACATTAGGGTCACGTGGCAGCATTTAACCTTTGGGAAGTTGAGAACAGAATCTTTGATAAGCAGAAATTAATGTCCCTCAGAAGAGAATTTCTGATGATAGCCTTTTGAGCTTTGGCACATTCATAAAGCTGCAACATTATATGAAAGCAACAGCATGAGGGCTACTTGAAGTTAAAAAAAGACTTCATAACATCCTGGAGTGAGCTATGAGGTGGCACAGCGATTCCCTTCAGGAAAGAACAAGGTTCCAGGCACAAGACTACTCCATTCTAACATGCACTATCCAGAAAACAAGAATGCTTCCAGTCAGGCCTGACTTAGAAATACAATTCAATTATAATTACCTGACCCTTTTACAATGTTTATCTAGATTACCGCACTCCAAAGATAAACACTGATGCAAAATCTGCTATTACATGCTGAGTCATTTTCAGGGTCTATAATATTTCAAGGTCATCTGAAATTGATCCTTGGAGCCCACATCAAAGGTAGGAGAGAACCAACTGTACAAAGCCATCCTCTGACCTACACATAGGCTCAGTGGCATGTCATGTGCTTGTGTTCACTTTTGTCCCTTCCACCCACAATAAAATAATAATTAAAAAAAATAAAAGAGGGGTTGCCAGCTCAATCCCTGGTGTTGCCAGGAAAAAAATAAAGCAATCCTCAGAATAGCAATATCTGTTATAAATAGAGGAGTTATCATCCAGGTAAGAATCATGGCTACTACTACAAAAAAGCTTACCACAGATACAGGTCTCCTTTAAAACATGTTAAAAAAGTGCCTGTCACATGCCTCATGACCTGTGTTTGATACCTAGAACTCACAAAAAGCTAGATATAGTCTGGCATCTGTAATCCCAGTGAGTCTGGAATACTGCCAGAAACAAGAAAGACCCTACCTCAGTAATGCAAAAGGATAGAGTCCAGGAAAAGGAGAGAGTCCAGCTCCCAAGAATTACCCTTTGCTTTCCATGTGCACACCATGGCATGCACAACTGTATACCCACATAACAATAAAGTTTAAAACAGTTATGAATAAATTGCCTGGTGTTGTCATATGTATTTTAATTGGCCAACATAAGTTTAGCTTGTGTGAGACTCTGGGCTTTAACCCCAATACCACACACATGCAAAGAAGAGATTAAAAGCTGATTGTAGGATCGGCAGATCAGATACTTCAGCAGGTGAGGGACAAGCCTGACAATTGGAGTCAATTCCTAGAACCCACATAAAGGTGGAAGGAGAGAATGAAGTCCACAACCTACATGCACACGTGCACACACACACACACACACACACAAGTTATGGCACAGCACCAACTTCTCTGCAGTGGCCAGGTATAACTGGGTTCAATTTCCAGCATGAAACAAACCATGCATGGTGGCTACACCTATGATGCTGATATCTGGGAGGCTGAGGTCACAGTCATGAGCTCTAGGCCAGGCTGAGCCACACTGTGAGACACAACTTCCCTCAAAAGAAGAAAAGGAAAAAGCTCCCAATCTAAACTTCAGCTGCACAGCTGAAAGCACTCAGTGGCAGGAACACCAGGGGACACACTCAAGCCTGGCAATGCAAAGCTGAAGCAATCTTGTTCATTTGTAAAATAAAAATGCAGCCCAGTGGTGGGGCCTTTGACTTTCAAGAGTTCAGAGGAAAATGTTTAAAGCAAGATCCATCTGTACCCAGGCATCAGTGACCCACATCACTGGTGTTTCATTCATGTTTGGTAAGAAAAACAACACATCACTAAATTAAGTAAGACCACTCTGATTCACTGTGGGGGGGGGAGGAGAGGCCATAATAAAACAGGCAGGTATGCATGTGGCAACATGGAGAGAAACAGGAACCCTGTACAATCTGTGGAGGGTGAAAAATGGAATGGCGCCTTTAGGTAACAGTTTGGAACATTCTCAAACTGTTTTAGGTGATTACCATGGTATCCAACAATTCCCCTCACTGCAAGGAAACAAAAAACACCATTCAAAAAGTTGTACAGGGGTTGGGAAGGTAGCTCAGTGAGTAAGGCTCCTGTTTGCAAACCTGGTGACCTGAGTCTGATCTGCACAAGGTGTAAAGAGAGAATTGACTTTCAAAAGTGGTGCTGTGACTTCTGCATGTGTTCATCATGACATGTGTATATGTGTTCTCTTTTGCCCTCCTCCTTTCTCACAAGCATTAAAATAACTTGTTTACAAATGTTCATAGCAGAATTATTTATAATTAAAAATGGGAACTTGAATGCTCGTCATTTAATGAATGGATAGCTAAATAGTGGTAAAGTTATATGATGGAATATTATTCACTCAAACAAGTAGCTGACTACTATTCTATTGATATTTGAATAAAAGCCTCATGTTAAGTAAAAGAACCCAGATGGAAAAGGTCACATCATTACTCCACACACATGAAATGTCCAGAATATGAATCTCCACATAGCACTGGTGGCAGTGCTAAGGGGTTGTTGGAGCAAAACTGAGGGTGATTGCAGTGCTTCTATTGCACTGATGGAAGTGTCTTAAGGTGGGGATAGTCTTGGTGGTTGTACAACCTGGTGAAGATGTTAAAAAAAATGAACCAAGGACAGTGAGATAACTAGCTAGTAAGGTGCCTGATTTGCAAGTCTGAGGACCCTTAGGTCCTCAAACTTCTATTCCCCAAAAGCCCACATGGTAGGAGAGAACTGACTTCTAAAAGTTGATCTTTGACCTTCACTTGTACTGTGCCATGCTATGCATGCACATATGTTCTACCCGCCCCCAGCTAATAAGAAAATAGATCAATTAAAAATAACAGTGAACTACACATTTTAAAGTTGTTTTATGAGTTATGAATAAAAAAATCAAAATGAAAATAAAGAACTGGTCCAACCTCAGATAAACACAGTTCTACACTAGAAAAATGGAAAAGCAAAGATGAAGGTCATGGTCAATAACAACGACAGTGGGAGAGAATGTGGTGCTTGTACTGTGTCAGGACTGCCATCCCCAGCCATGGAAACATTTGACTAATGGACTAACCTCTGGTAACAGGTAAGAAAGATCAACATATGTGAAATTTCCCCCCCCAAAGCCAAGTCTGTTGAGAACACAGATTAAAATAAAATGTCATCCAATCTAGACAGAAAAACAAATCACTTCATGCTCTGAGAAGTTACCCTAGGCCTAGCAGATGCAGTCCAAAGAAAAGCCAAGCACAGTTGCCACAAAGCGAACCCCACAGCAATAGGAAGAAAGTCAAGGTAACAAATTAGTTACACTAGGACGTAACCATCACCACAACATAAAACCTGTAAGTACAGCCACCTTACTTCTTAGTCCTTGGTTTCTTTAGGGGGTTGAATCTAAAACCTCTGGATGAATATCAAACTCCCCTGTGGATCAACTTTAAATAAAATGGTACACGCATCCTACATCATCAAATATATCACCTTTAGAATGCTTTAATACCTAACAAAATGCAAATGTTATTTAGAGATTGATACAGTCTATTATTCAGGGAACACGAATATCATCTCTCTCAAATACAATTTAAAAAATAAAGTTGTTACATATTCAGCATTATTTTTCCAAATATTTTCAATCCAAGGATACTCACAGATATGGAGAGCCAACTGCCCAGAAACAGAGATAGCATAGGTAGAATACAAATATTCCTTTATGTGGCAAGCCTCTTTGTGTGTGTACTATGTATACATTTTCATGCAAATGAATGTAGGTATCACAGGGTAACCTCAAGTGTTGATTCCCGGCTTCTAGTGTGTTTGAGACAGGGTCTGTTTGTGGTTTTCCCACTTCAGACACTGGGCTGGCTCTCCAGCTTGCAGGATCCTTTCATCTCCACCTCTCATTGCCCAAGAACAAGGATTGCTGAAGCTTGTGTTCCCCATCTGACTTTCATATGGGGTCTGAGGACACAAATCTTCACTCTCTCATGGCAAGTGCTTTTCTCCTGATAAACTACAAATCTTTACAGCTTAGTACAGAATTAGACACACAGAGATATCCCAGAAATATCAGTTGCCTCAAAATGCCCTCTCAGCCAAGGGATGTGGCAGTTGGTACAATGTTTGCCTAGTATGCAAGAAATCTGAGGTCTGATACCCAATACCACAGAAACTGGATGTGGGTGCACTCACACACCTCTAACCCTAGCTCTGGGGAGGGTTAGTTCAAGATTATCCTGGCTTATATAGGAATCCCCAAGTGTGTTACCCAGTATCAATGAGTACTTGTCACATGCAAAATCAGTACAAAGACAACTTCACATCTCAGCACTGGTGAATGATAGGGCAGTAGCTCCACTGAGAAGGAAGGCCTTTCACATGAGATTCTGCCATCACAAGGTGGTTGCCTGAGTCTAGTGTCCATCTTTATAGTGGAAGAGGGATCAGATGAGCAAGACAAGATGGGAAAATAGAAGCAATGCACTTAGCATCAAAATGTTTCCTGAGAGCTGGGATAGAACCTTCAGGAATATTTAAACTTTAATGAGGAGTATGTGAAGACCCACCGACCTTCAGATCTTTGAAGATGAAATTAAAATAATGATCTTAAAGACATTGAGATTCATACTTTGGCCAAATGATCTTTCCTGTCAAGTGTCCTTTCTGACCTGGAGACTAGTCTCCAGTTGAGACAGGGTGCAGAATGTAAGAGTCAGTGCAGGAGAGAAAGGATGGGTCAGAGGGGGAACTGCAGTAGACAGTGAATTTTTTTTTTCTTGTAGTAGGAAAACACTATAGTGATGAGCCCCTTACTGGGGAATTCTAGACAGGCACTTTACTCCTGAACCACACCCCAGCCCTCTGTGGAAGATACTAGGCCAGTTTCTTCTTCTGAGCCACATCCCCAACCACTGGAGCTGTTCTTGTAACATTAAGAGAAGATTAATACAAACTTTGAAAAGGCTCAAGAAGTGTGGCACTACCGATTCAGGGAGGCCCTAGCCCGGCTCCCAACTGTTGGACAAGCCTGGGCGTGTACATGTTCCAACAGAGGACTGTGCAGGCAGAAGGATGAACAACCAATGGAAAGTGGCCATCTAACGTGCACCTGCAATGGACACCTAGGCTGTTCCCCTGGAGGAGGGATGGCAACACCTGATTGGACCTTGACCTTATATAAGCCCTAAACGCCCTTAATGACTTTGAATCAGCAGTATCTCATCCACTGCTGCTTCTCACCTTGATCCCCGGGTCTGGTGATAACCCTGTCACCGGCTCACCCATTCGCTTTGAGGCCCTCCCCCCCCAGAGTTGGCCAGGCATGGGATACAGCAACAATTGGTGTTCTAACGTCGGTCTGCCTTCAGTGTAGACGAGACAAGCACTCTGGTAAAGTTCGGTGAGCAGGCCCTCTGGTTTTGTGTTCCTGTGCTTATGGCACCTGAAGGTGAGCAGGTGGCCCCCTCCTCTTTCCCTTTTCTCTGTTTGTCCTTAGGAACATAGTTGCTTGCTTGATTTGCTGATGTTCAAGGAGTTCCACTTTAGGTTAGGAAAACAATCTTTTGCTTGATTTTCCGATAATCAAGGAGCCCCAATCACTAGCTTGATTTCCCCCATGATCAAAGAGCCCCTCTAAAACAAAGCTTTCCTCCCATGAGTTCACATGAGAAATTGATCCCCTCAGAACTCGGAGCCAAGGCTCCTTATATTGAATCAGCCTGACCCTAAGGCACCATATGCGCATACAGCTTGTGGGGTGGGGGGAATAAGGAACTCTGGAAATCCCCCAGCAAGCATAAGACATTTGGGCCCAACACATTCCTTGTCTCATCTGTGCCTCTTTTGGTCTCATCTCTGTTCTTTAGAAAAATGGATAACCTCTCCTCACACTGTAAGGAGCCCCAGATGCATGTCTTAGAATCTCTCCTAGAGACTAGAGGCCTAGAGATTAAGTCTGCTGGCTAAGAGGAATTCTGGAATGAGGCTGAGGTTTTAGCACCTTGGATCCCCCCAGAGAAAATGTGGGAACCGGACTATGGATAAGAATGTTTTCCTTGCTAGATGTTTTTCATAATTAAGCTAAATTGCCGGACTTAATTAATGTGAGGTCTTGTTTTAAATAAGGTTTTCCTAAATGTTAATGTGCCTCTGATAATGCTTTCAAGGGTAATTTTAAGATAGTTGCTGATAAATTGTACAGTTTCCGGTAAAATGTTGTTCATGTGCTTGTGTATTTTTGTGTTCTGTGTTTACATGTGTGTCATGTTTGTGGCTACTTCAATTTTTTTTCATTTCTGTTGCACGCTGATATGAAAATTTTGGCATGCCATTTTTAAATACACATATGCATACTTAAAAATAAGAATAATTTTGGTAACATCTAAGGCTTCAACTAGTTATGTTTTTATATCGATCACAATTGCTTTTCTAATAAGTTGTAAGTTTTCTTTCATGAAAAATTTTCTCGCTTGGTTTTGATCTTTAATGGGGCTACAAATGAAAATGCCATTGTATTAAAGGTTTTTCCATGTGTTCCCAAAATAACAAAGCCACTATGATATTGCTTGATCGAACTTGCTCATTACTTGACTTCTTTTATGGAATTTTATCCCATCAATCTAGCAACCAGGAAAATATAATGTCTTCTAAAAAGTTCATTGGAATTTCTTCCTCCTCCTGGTATGTATGAGCTCCCTTTCTTGGGGACAAATCTGCTTTCTAATTATATGCTCCCATGTATGTGCCTGCTAGGGTGGAGCACGAATTCAAGCCTGCACTTTAGTCAGACCCCATTCCTTTGAAACAAAGAAGGATAAATGCTGGACCCAGCATAATCTGTTTTCAGGAGATTCTAAGTGCATTTGATTCAACTCAAGTTTATGTTTTCTGTTTCCTTGCAAGATTTTGACCTAAATTACTTAGAGTTTTCTGAGGATCCATTTTTGTAAGGGGATAGACAAATTGCTAGCAGGCACACCCAAGCTGACAAACTTGAAATACCCTTCCCCATAGGCAAAGAAAAAAAAATGCTTTAAATGTGTCTTGAGCACTGCTCTTCCTGACCCATAAGAGGGAAGTCCAGGATGGTCATATGCCTCCTGCCTGCCAATATTAAGGGCACCTGGAATGTTTCAAAGTATCCTTTAACATATCAAGATTAATGGGACTAAAGTTCTAATTATTACTGCTGTGTTCTTAGGCAAACAATTATGAGACAGGATACCTGACAACTTTTCACCCATAAATTTGGTAACTTGGTTAACTTTTGGAGTTGCCCTTTTAGTGCTAATTGTCCTATTTTGATGCAAATGGAAAGCAGTAAGGATTCAGCCTTTACAAAACAAGCTTGCTTTGCATAGGTTCTCAGGCATCCATTTAGGCTCTGAACATTCCAAAGGCCAACAAAAGCCAATTGGAAGCCTGACTATATCCTCCATTGAAGCTATGCTTTACTAATTTACAACTGTTAGGTTTTGATTTATGAAATTCCCTTCCCCACAAGAAAAATGAATGCTGGCTTTATACTTCGAGAAGTGGTCCTAAGGAGGATTAATTCAGATTATTCTGTACAAAAAATCAGACAGTTCACATGGTTTTGGATAGGTTTTAGAATGAGATCTTGAAGATTTGCCGGGAGCCATAAAAAATAACCTTTTTGCCTAAGTGACCATCTTGGGTGCCTGCCTGTCTCTGTTTCTGTTTTCCCTATAGCTGAGCCCTTTATCAGAAGAAACTAGCCTGCCTGTCTCTCTCTCTGTTTTCCCCATAGCTGAGCCCTTTATCAGAAGAAACAAACAACCACTTGAGGTTTAACTCACCTGCTAACTACCTTATCTACCATAAATACCTCAGTCTCCTAGCAACATTTCCTGTCTGGCAAGATGGTTTTCCCACCTAAACCCATGCCCTAAGAAGCCCCTTCCCCTAGAACTATATAAACCCTCCCCTGGATCAATAAAGTTAGAGCTTGATCAGAACTCTCTACTTGCTCTCATTCTTTGTGTCTCCTGTCCTTCATTTGTCCTCCTCCCTCCAAGGTTACCCGGTTCTCAGTGTTGGAACCGAGGTTCCCTTTGGGTCCCCTTACCCAGACCCCCGAAGGAGACACGAGGACCACCGAGTTGCTGTAAAGACAAGAGGCTTTTTATTAATCTAGCGGCGCTAGGACCGTCTCCCTGCTCAAGCAAAAGAGAACGGCCCCGACTGAATTTGGGGCAAGGTTTTTATAGGAAAGCAACTGCATTGAGCAAATACATTCTGTAAAAATTTCCACTACACACAGGGAAGTTGAGTCGGTTCACAGATGTTCTAGCCGATAACCTCGCCCTGGGCGGTTCCAGGCACGCCCAGGGGGAGAAGTCCAAAGGATGAGATAAGCAGTTGGCGCCGGCGGGAGATTTGAATTTTGCGCCGGCGGGAACTTGGGCTTCACAGCGGGAACCTGGGTTCCACACTCAGAGTGTCCCATGGGCCGGGGCAGAGATTTACAATAGCCAGAGAAGAAAGGTCTCCAATATATAGATTACTTACAGTTCCTGGCTTTTATACCTTGCAAGCACATGTTCTTTACTAATTCTTGCTTGTACACCCAATAAGACTGCTAAGAGATCTTTGATATCCTTGAAGGTCATCCCCCACTGCTGGAAACACCCTGCAGGAACACTCTTGCTGAGGAGCTGACTTGAATCCTCCCAGAGATAAGATAGCCAACTTCTCTATGTAGGGATTATGGAGCTCTCCATATTCAACAACTTGATCTCTAAGGACAACTGGGTTGGGTCCAATGGGAATTAACCAAAGAGAAAAAAGCCAGTTTCCCTGGGCTTGGCTAGGTATACAGATATACCCGGCCCTGGCAGCCATCTTTGGCACCCTAGCCCCTCATGGCCCTCTAGTGCTTTGAGTCCATAATTAGTTAATAATTCTTTGAGGTAGTTCAAAAATTCTTAAAAGACAAATTTTTAAAAATAACCTACTGAAAGACCCCCGGTCTTTCACTCAGGAATGGGACCACTGAGAGAGACTCCAAGACCAAACTCGATGCAACAAGCAAGAGGATTTTTATTTCAGCACGCCTAGCAGCTCCAGCAACTTCTCACGCAGGAGAGACTGAAGCAAGTGGTTTATAAAGGGGTTTTGGGTGGGGGTCTTGTTGGTGAGGAATTTTTGCAATCGCTGGTCAGCAAGAGTCCAGGCCTCTGTGATTGATGCAGTCTACCTGCTTAACCGCAGGAAGTTTGTTCTGGATGGCAATTATGCTATTAACAGAATTTTCTTGCAAGACTTGTTTTACCTACAGCTGGTCATTCCCATCACCAAGGGTTACAGCTCCTTTTCCCATCACCAGGGGTTTCAGTGCAGGGAGGGAAGTAGCAAGGTGCATAGTTTTAGACAATGGCTAGCAGTAGCTATGTTTGAATAGCTATGAGAAATAGCTAACTATAGCTATGCCTGATCAGCTATGAGCAAATATCTACACTGTAGGCCTGGACTGGCCCATTCTGTGAATTTTCTTTTTAGGGCAAGGGTCTTTCACCTACAGGTTGGGGACTTTCTTCTGACAAAAGTTAGAAGGTTAAAAGCATTAATGGACCAGTAAAGGCTCTACTCAGTATTGGTAACTACAGAGGTTTTATTTTTTAAAGATTGCTTATCTAAAGAGATATACAGGTATTCTCTTGTGACCATGTACTGCATGCTTATTCCATATTTAATAATGTCCTGGTTTCTACAAAATTTAAAAAGTTTTTATTTACTTGTGTTGAAGATACAAAACTTGTGGTTGCTTAATGTTAAAGTAGTTAATGTTAAAGTAGTTAAGTAAATTGAGAGCTACAATATCTTAGATGACAAATGAAGAAGCATCAGGTTTTGTGCAAATGTTATTACCAGGTGTTTGGAGTGATTTTCCACAATTTTAGAAAACGTATTTCCTAAGGCAGTGATAATTAATATTGAATATCTTCAGTCTCAAAGCTATAGATATGATTTTGCTAGATGATTCAGTTATGTACCAGACAATTTAAGTGAACTATGAAATACCTATTAATGCAGATTTGGGTATCAAGCAGTGTCCTGAGGTATTCTATCAAATTCTTCCATGTAAAGTAATTTTAGTACATTATAAGCTTAAATAAAATTATGACTTGATTGTTAAAACCTTTATGTTACGAAAATTGTTTAAAACATAATGATTGTAGTTAGAGAACTTTTTATGTTTTTGTAAGCATGAGAAATGGAAACAAAGTTTTATCTTTAGAAACAGTAGTTTGTAGACATTAAAAAACTAATTTGTGAGTGTTATTCTGCATTAGTTTTTATCTTCTTGCATAAAGTATTTCTTGTACGTTGGTAAAAATCTGATAAACTGGCTTCATTTTCATGATTTTTAAGTGTATTTAGATATCTTTTATGATTTGTGAGTGCACCCAAAGGTAGAAATACATGTGTTTGTAAAATTATCTTGTTTGTATATTTGCATTTCTGGACCACACTGTAGCTAATTATTTTCATTCAATCTTAAGATACTTTAAAAAAAACTTAGTTTTAATGTCTGTTGTGGAGGAAGAAAACTACCTTTTAATTGTTTATAGTGAATAAATTTGTATTTTTAAGAAAAAAACAAATGTGATTAACTGTACCTTGAGCTCTGTTATGCAATGCTTAATTATATTGGGGAAAAATCTAACATAGATGTTAGTTAATACTGATACAATGCTAATTTATATATCATGTATTTCTTGCTTTGAAATATTACAATTTTTGGTGTTTGGTTTTATTCTATAATTTATAAATAGCTTTTTTATAGAATTGTTATTGCCACATATAAAATAGTATAGTCGAGATTGTACAGACCTTAAAAATTAGACTGTTATAATTAGTAGTGTAATTAAAGAATTTAATTTAATTTAAAACACTAAAATGGGGACAAATGAAAGGGAAAACTTTGAATGAGTTGTCATCATTAATGAGTATTTCTAGTTCTTTTCCAAAGAGAAAAATTGTGGTTTCTGTCATCTTAAACATTTTGATTTACTAGTTTTTGCTTGTATGCCTTTAATGTTTTCAAGTTATTCCCAGTTTAAATCAAGTTACAATATTGATTCACAGAATTGCCATACATTTATCCTCCTGGGTGTGATGTACTGATGTTATGTTTTGTCCTTTTTCTTGTCTATTGGGTCTCCAACATTTCCAAGGCTCATGAACAACTTATAGATACTGGGTTTGTAATCTGCTTATAGGTACTGGGTTTGTAACTAGAATCTGGAACAACTTTAAAAAACTGCTTGATCCCTCTTGGATTATAATTTACTCTGTCATAGGAGGAATTATATTTCTTAAGTGTTTCCTTCAGCACATCTCTCAGCAGTGGTCCATCAACAACCATGCTACAGGTGCTTATAGTCCTTGAACATAAAAGCCATGGCCGTCCTAGAGACGTGGTTCAAACTTGGATTGCAGAGATTCTTGAGTCCTTGGTCTAATCTACTATCCACATATCCTGACATGCCTTCCATAGCTCTTCTAGATAGCCTCTCTGCCTATCCCACCCACAGCCTCTCAGTCTGCTCTGCATACAGCCTCTCCACCTGACCTGCCTTCAGCCTCTCAGCCAGCCCCTGCAATGAAGAAAAACTGTTTTTCTCTGCCACCCTGAGTTCCCCTTTGGGACCATGATTTCTTCACTACGATGGTCTCATGACTGGTGAGTCAATGATGGGTGAGACTCCACACAAGGGTGGTCACCAACCTAAGACAGGCACAGTCAGCTATATTCCACACAGCTGAAGAGGCTCAGGGTTACCCCAGCTATAATGGTTCCCATTGAAAAAAATTATAAATAAATAAAAGGGTGAAATGTGGCACTACCGATTCAGGGAGGCCCTAGCCCAGCTCCCAGCTATGGATAAGCCTGGGCATGTACAGACATGTCTCAACAGAGGACTGTGCAGGCAGAAGGATGAACAACCAATAGAAAGAGGCCATCTAACCTGCACCTGCAATAGACATCTAGTAAACAGTTAAATGACTGGTGGCTATCCCCCCCTGAGGAGAGATGGCAACACCTGATTGGACCTTGACCTTATATAAGCCCCAAACACCCTTAATGACTTTGAATCTGCAGCATCTCGTCCACTGCTGCTTCTCACCTGATTCCCAGGGTCTGGCAGTGACCACGTCTCCGGCTCACCCATTTGACTCAAGGCCCTCTTCCTCCGCCCTATGGCTGGCCCAGCAGGGGATACGGCAACAACTTTGGATTTGAGAACTATGTAAATGCAAGGTAGACAGAGTCAGTCTATAATTCCAGCTTTAGAAGGCAGAGATGGGATCTCCAGAGTAAGCTGATTAGTTATTCAGCCTGAAGGAATAAGATGGAAAAGGCATCAAAGATGAATCCTGACACCCATAGGCTCCACATGTACCAATAATCATGTGCATGCATGCTTGCACACACACACACAAACACACACGCTTATTCACATGAAAACACATTCACATATGTGGCACACCACACACACAGATGAAAAAGTGAAAAGAAAAGAACAACCAAACAATAACAACAAAATCCTACACAAAGTCCAGGCATGATTGATTGATGCCTGCAATCTCAGTAGTCAAGAGATTGAGGCAGGAGCCAGTATGACTCAGCACATAAAGCACTTGTGTAAACCTGAGTTCCATCCCAAAGTGGCTCTTTGATATCCATAAAATGTGCTTGTGACTCATGCGATCCCTGCACACATACACAGTCATCACTTTTTTAATTTTTTAAATTATTTATTCAATTGTGCGTGCGTGTGTGTGTGTGTGTGTGTGTGTGTGTGTGTGTGTATCTATGTGTAGAACCACAATTCAATTCGGGAACCGCCATGGACCGCCTCCACCTTCTCCTTGTTTACTCTGCCCCGGGATTCACAGGCTCCGCCCTACCAGGACGAGAAATGCAGGCCACTCCCGCTTCTGCCTGGCATCTATACATGGGGTCTAGGATCCGAACTCAGGACCTTCTGCCTGCAAGGCAGAGGTTTAACCCCTAAGCCACCTCTCCAGCCCCACACAGTCATCATTTTTTTTTTGTAATTCAAAAGTAAGCTTATTTTATTATTATATAAATTATTTCTTAAAACCTCTATTTATACGTGAAATCCATGAATATACTGAGCTTTGGATGTCTTCCGGTTAAGTGTGAAATGCTGCATGTGAGAACTGGTAAGCCAACCCTGAAGTTACTTGGAGGCCAGGGAAGAGATCGTCATTCTCATTCTCAGCCGTGCACGGTGCGTGGGAGTCACGTGTCCTCACTGGGGTCGTGCAGAGCGTGTGTCACTCAGACTCACTTCTTAACACTAATAAAAAGCTGCCACTCGCCCTATCTGCAGCTCTGCTTTTCTGTGACTCCGGACCTGTGTTCTGAGCTCCGCCCACATGGTAATGTGAACCTGTCCGAACCGGTGAAAACCTTCCGGAGTCTCCCAGGGGGTCCTGTGCTGTGGGCTGCCCTTTGTCCCCTAGTTTTGAGTCTCCGCGTGTGCTGGGGCTTCATTAGGTCTGGGTCGCTCTTCACGTACGTTGATTTCATTTGTTTATTTACGGCAGATAAAGCACTGAGTTCAGATGAAAAACCACCTTTTGACTAATTAAAAACCTTTGTTTTTGTTATCTTAGAGTAATTTGGGAATTACTAATTTTAAGTGTGGCAAAATGTTCCGATTCAAATGGCTTTGGGTTTCTGGCAGTGGGCTGAGATGGAGGGACCTTGGTGTGGGCTTCCCACACCCCGCACCCAGTGCCTTCTCCAGCTTTGCTCCCCCTCTACCCCCAGCGTGTCTCCCTCTTGGCCACACGTGGTTCCTTATTTCTTATTCCCTGCCTTAGACGGAAGGGTGGATTTCAAATGTCCCTTCATTCCTACACCTGAACTAACTCTCGGTACTTGTCTGCTGGGTAGCGCTGTTGCACATAAACATAGGCGGTGAGGTCAGGTGTGGCTGAAGCAAGTTGCTCGCCCCAGAGAGCTGGAGGGGGAAGTTGGGGGGGAGGGGCAGCTTCCTGTACGGGAGGAGATAGATGAGAAAGGCCTAAGGAGAGCAAGGCAGCTTTGCACTCGCAGAGTAAGAGGTCAGAGATGGGAGCATGCTAGCTGCCAGGGTGGGGGAGGGGGGAGAGGCGACCCAACAGGGCCCCTGGGACAGCCACTCATCTGCTCAGCTGGGTTTCTGTGTTGGCAGGATGCTTTTTTATGTCGGCACAATATAAGTCAGCAACAAAGCCCCCATAGCCTCCGTGCAGCCCCTCTCCAGCAAGAACGTGTGATAGTTGTGTTCTGTCAAGAAGGAGCTGGGAGTTCTGAATTAGGTAAAGGACTTACCTGAGGCTAATGAATGTATATATTGAACTATAACCTGTTCTCAGTGGTCATCTTAAAGGTGCTCACAAATCTGACTGAAGTTTAGTCGTAGCATCCCGAGTGAACCAGATGAATGTCCGTTGCCACAGATGATTACACGCATACATCCCCCCCCCAGTCATCATTTTTTAAGTGCTGGTGAGATGGCTTAGTGTTCAAACCACTGGAGCTCAGATCCCCATACTATGGGAAATGCCTGTTTCTCCTTAAAGCCAGTTGTCCGGCAAACTCTGTGTTTGCTGAAACCCAATCTCAAAAAGAATAAGGCCAAAGAGTGACAGGAGATGATTCTTGATATCAATCTCACTTCGCGTGCGAGTGCACACAAATGCACAGAAACCTACATACGTACCTTTGTTCACACACAAGTAAATCAAAACATATATATGAGTTCCACATACATGCAGGAAAATGAGGTGAGAAACTAGAAAGGAAGGAAGGGAGAAAGAAGGGAAAGAAGTAAGGAGGGAAGGAGGAAGAAAGGAAGAAGGAAAAAAAAAGGCTGAGGCAGAAGGATGTTGGCTGGACAGGTGGGGCTGGACAGGTGGCTCAGGAGTTAAGCCTCTGCCTTAAAGGCAGAAGATCCTGGGTTTGGATTCTAGACCCCACATATAGATGCCAGCAGAAGCAGAGGCAGCATGCATTTCTGGTCCTGGTAGGGCGGAGCGGGTGAATCCCAGGGCAGAGTAAATAAGAAGAAGGTGGAGGTGGTCCATGGTGGTTCTCAAAGTAGCCCGTGGTTCTACACACACACACATATATACATACATGCATAATTGAATAAATAAAATTTTTTTCTAAAAAATGAAGGCTCTTTATCCTTGAGTTAACAGCCCGATTTCTGAGCTACTGTCAGATGTCAGTTGCGAGGCAGAAACACTGTTGAATGTTGTCAGGTTGATTTGGTGGAGATCAGGATGGTGGGGTTTAGATTCTTCCCCTGAGCAAATGGTTACACTGTGGAGGATGCAAGCTATAGCCCTTGTTCAATAACTTTTCCTTTGAGTCTTGGCAATGTACAGTTGGAACCAGCACTTCACACCACTAAACTACATCTTTCATTTTTGCATGTGTGTGTGTGTGTGTGTGTGTGTGTGTGTGTGTGTGTGTGTGTGTGTTAGCATGCTTGGGTGTACACAAGAGGGCACTTGAGTGTGTGTGCCTGTGGAGGTCCAAGAGTGGCACTGGGAATCATGCTGGATTGTTCTACCTCCTTACTGCTTTGTTCTGGGGTTTCACAAGCTCTTTCTCTCCAGAGCCAGAAGTGTAGATGACCCACGTTAACTGCTTAGCATTTTTTTTATTTTTACAAACATATTGAGTTTTCATTCCATCTTCGCTCCCTCTCTTTTCCCTCCCATCCCCTCTCTTCCCTTCACAAATCCTTCTCAGTCACACCCACCTCCTGCCTTTATGTGTCTATGGACCCCAGGGTTCATTCTGGCTTGTCTACTCCTGTGGAGGCTCAGGCCTCTCTGGCATATCAAGTTACCTCTCTTCAGGCCTCCCTACCAATATGAGCATTTCCCTTCACTCATCCAGTTTTAGAACTAAAGGTTTCCATGGTAAGTTCTCATCTTTCTTGAATTCCAAGGTAGTTGGTATGTCAGTCACCATGCAGGTCTGAGAAGGACAAGTCCCTGTGTAGTGAGCTCCCAGGTACAGCAGTTCTGCCTTGAGTGGAATGTCCTGTCTAATGTTGAACCTTCCCACCTTTAGGTTCTTAGAATTTCACCACCCCTACCCTATGAGGCCACCGAAGCCTCAGGATGGGAAGAAATTTGGTTGGCCTGACTCTGGGTGAGCCCTGCTGAATCGCTGATATTCAGAAATATGGTTGACCATTGCTGTCCACTTCACTGCTCCTCCACTGCTCTAGGCTGCATCCTGTCAGGGTATTGAGCTCGAAGAAGACTTCTAGACTGAATGTTAATTGTTCTTCCAATCTCTAAATATAGTAACAGCTACCAACAGAGCAGTTTGATGTAGATTCACTGGCTGTCTTCCCTATTGTTCTATTTCCTTCTTGTTTTTAGATTCTTGTTCTAGTTTACAGTAATAGTAACTCAAGCCAATCTGGAGTCCAATTAGAAAGCTGTTGGTTGTCTCCTTGATACTCCTGCCTCTATTTCATGGGTTATCACCTGTTGCCATGGTGATTTATATACTACAACTTATAGATCTCATGGTGTTTGATGGGACTTGTGGTTATTTCTCTCCCACAGCAGCTTCTACAGTATTCCTTGGTGACATACAAGCTACCCAACAAGGGAAGTCCTCAGTCAAGTTCCAGTTGATATATTTTGCCCTTATTCTGTGATCCTTAAGTGTTGCATCATCAGTAATAAGGTCTTAATGACATTTTTTGGAGAGCAACCAAAAACAATGGAAAATCCTATATTGTTTGGAGGCCTGTAAGATCTCACTGACCAACATTTTGTTAGGAAACGTCACATTCCTGTTACTTCTAGTATAATTTTGTCCCTGGGTTCTAAGTGGATCAGCTCAGGGTTCTTTTTTTTCTATTTTCCTTACTCTATGCTCCTCTGTATAAGGAATGCCCATTCTTGTTCACTTTCCTTATAAGACATCGGTGTTTCGTTTTCTTTTCTTTTATATATTACTTGTATAGGCTGTTCCTTTCGGGTTACTTCACACAATCTTAGTGTTTTTCTACAGGTCCTTCTGTTCCTACTATCTCCCCATCCTTTCATCCCCCGCTATGTATTTTTCCCAATTACTACCTCTCTCATCCTTGTCCTGTTATACTAAAGTTCCCCTTTAAAAGGTTTCATACTGCCCACTCATTGGTCTTTTTCAAATTTTCTGGCTCTTACGGTGCTTCCCATCTAAACACATTGAGAAGGATATTAGTTCTATGTCAATATGAAATTTTCTAATTCCATTAATTTACCAGAAATTTCAATAATCTCATCCTTTCTGGTTCCAGAGTAATATTCCATTGTGTATATGTAACACATTTTCATTATCCATTCCTCCGTTGTTGTGCATGTTGACTGATTCCATATTTTGTTTTGCTTTTGTGAGTAGAGATGCCATGAACATAGATGAACAAGCATGTTTGGAATGAGATGTAGAGTCTTTTGGGAATATTTCAAGAAGTGGCGCAGCTGGGTCATATGGCAGATCCATTTTAAGCTTTCTGAGGAACCTCCACACTGATGTCCATAGAGACTGTACCAGTTTACATTCTCACCAGCAGTGAATAAGTGTCCCTTTTTTCCACAGCCTTAAAAGCAATCTCTGTTTTTTTTGTGATCTCTATCTTAGCCATTCTGATTAGGGTAAGATTGTATCACATAGTTGATTTGATTTGCATTTCTCTGATAGTAGTTAAGTTGAGTACCTTTTAAGGTATTTGTTTGACATTTCAATTTCCTTTCAAGTGAAATCCATGTTTAGTTCCAAGGCCCATTTTTTCATTGCAATGTTTGCTGTCTTTGGTGTTTAATTTTCTGAGCTCTTTGTATACTCTGGAGATTAATCCTTTCTCAGATTCATAGCTAGCAAAGATTTTTCTCTCATTTTGTGGGTTGTCATTTTGCACAATTCACAGTTTCTTTTGCAGAACAGAAGTTTTTTAATTTCATGAAGTCCCATTTGTTGATTATTAGTCTTAGTTCCTGGGCATTTGTTGTTTTGCTTAGAAAATCTATACCCAGGCCTATTAATTCAAGTGTAATTCCTACTCTTTTTTCTAATAATTTCAGAGTTTTGTGTTTAATATCAAGGTTTTTGATCCATTTGGAGTTGACTTTAGTGTAAGGAGAGAGGCAACAGTCAATTTTTATTCTTCTACATGTAGTTGTCCAATTTTCCCACATCACTTGTTGAAGATGTTGTCTTTCCCCCAGTGTGCATGTTTCGCACCTTTGTCAAACATCAAGTGGCTGTATGTGTGGGAGTTTATATCTGGGTCCTCTGTTCTGATCCACTGATTGATGTATCTGTTTTTGTGCCAGCACCTAGCTGTTTTTATTACTATAGCTCTGTAATATAGTTTGAAATCTGGTATGGTGATACCTCCAGCAGTCTTCTTATTGCCCAAAAATTGTTTTGGCTAATCATGGTTTTTTGTTCTTCCACATAAATTTTGAGATTGTCTTTTCAAGTTCTGTGAAGAATTGCATTAAGATATTACTTGGAATTGCATTGAATCTGTATTTTGCTTAGACTAAGATGGTCATTTTCACAATATTTCACAATACCTGTGAGCAAGAAAAGCCTTTCCACTTTCAAGTATCTTCTTTAATTTCTTTCAACAGTATCTTATAGTTTCTATTATGCAAGGCTTTTATTTTCCTGGTTAAATTTATTCCAAGTTGGCATTTCATTTTCTTTATAGCTATGGTGAGTGGGATTAGTTCTTTCATTTCTTTCTCGGCTTGTTTGTCTCTGGTGTATAAGAAGGCTACTGATTTTTCTATATTGATTTTGTAGCCTGCCACTTCATTGAAATTGTAGCTTTTTAGTGGAGTCACGTGCATCGCCCAAGTATAGAGTTTTATCATGTGCACATTAGTATCCATTTGCATCTCATATGGTTTCCTTTAGTTTGAAGTCTATTTTGTCTGACATTTTTCTATTTGCTTGGAGTATTTTTGACCATCCTTTTACCTGAGAAAGTGTTTATCTTTCAAGGTGAGGTGTGTTTTTTGGAGGCAGAAAATTAATGGAGTCATGAGGTTTGATCTAAGTTCTAAGCCTTTGTCTCTTGACTGGGGAGTTGAACCCATTGACATTTAAAGTTAATATTGAAAGGTGTTTAATGGTTCCTGACATTTTGTTGATCTTGTTGACCTTGCTCTTTTAATCCTTCATTCAGTTCCAGTGCTGATATTATTTATTCCCTTAATTTATTTGATGTGTTTATCCTTCTCTTTTGTTTTGTGCATTCCTTCCAGTAGTCTCTGTTGCCTTGGCTTAGTAGCCATCTAGTCTTTTAGTTGTTTTTGTTATGGAATATTTTTCTTGCTCCTTCTATTATGACTGGCGGTTTTGCTGGATATAATATTCTGGGTTGGCATTTGTGTTCATTCAGGCCTTCTGGCTTTTACCATTTATATTGACATGTCAGTTGTTATTTTGATGAGTTTACCTTTATATGTAACTTGTTCTCTTTGTCTTGCAGCTCAGAGATCTTGCATTTAATGTATATATTTGGTGTTTGGCCTGTCATATGCCACAGAATATTTCTTTTTTTTGTCCTGAATATTTGGTGTTCTGTATCCCTCTCAAATCAGGATGGGTACCTCTTTTTTTCAGGTTAGGGAAATTTTCCTCTCTTGTCCCATGATTATACATAGTGAATCTTCCTTTTGGGAACCTCGTCCATCTTATCTTCCAATTCTGAGACTCTGCCTTCTATGTTATCAGTTTTATTTTTAAGTCTCTCTATTGAATTTTTTATTACACTGTTTAGATTTTTTTGTTCCAGTGTTGTTTCAGTCTGGGTTTTTATGTGTGTGTGTGTGTTTCTAAGTTTGTTTGTAGATCACCTTGGGTTTTTTCAGTGTTTCAAGATTTGTTTTCATACTCTCCATTTTCATTCTATTTGTGTCTTACTCATTTTCTTGGAATTGTTTCCTGAGTTTGTTGTGTTCTTCTTGAAATGTGTTTAGGCATTTATCTATGTACTCTTGGAGGTGTTTGAACATATTTATAATCGATGTTTGAAATTCATTGTCTTGGTTATTGTTCTCTTGGATATCTTCATGGGCTATCCTTTGTTGGATCTGAAGCCTTGTCTTCAGTGATATTGAGAGGAGACATTTCTTGGAATCTTGCAGTTCTGTTTTTCCTGCATTTTTATGCTGAGCAGACGTTAATTGTAGTTTTAGTTGAAGTAACTCTAGGATGCTATTTTTCAGCATATAAATAACAACAGTGTCTAGGATTTTTGTGTGTTACCAAACAGGTAACAGCTGTTTGGGTGTTTACTTATATATAAAAAAAAAGTAGCAATTCTAGTGTTCTCTTGCTTCTCAGAAGGGTCTTCTGGTTCCCCCCCCCAAAAAGCCTTTTCTCTATTCTTTGAAGTTTGTTGTTGTATGAAATCTCCTGCTTCAATTTATTTCTTGTATGTGTGTGATTATTGTGTTTGTGGGGAGTTGCCATTGTGTAGGCAACCCAGGAGATCCTGGAAATCCTGGGGCTTCCCCCCCAGAAAGCAGACAGCCCCAGCAACTCGGGCACCAGCTCCCCTGACCCAAACTGCACATGAGCCCACAACCCAGGAGATCCCAGGAGGCCCAGGGCCTCTCACTAGCTACTTTGCATTTTTATGTAGGATCTAGTGTCCAAGCTCATGTTCAAGGCTTTACACCCCTGAGCCATTCTATTATCCTGTTAGTTTTATGCTGAGATAAAAATCTTGCTAATTTGCCCAGGCTTGCCTCAAACCTTTACTCCTCCCACAAACTCCTCGGTACTTAGGATGACAGGTCAACACCATCAGACCCTGGTTTATTCGGGTGGTTTCACTCCCCTTTTCTAGATGGTTTTAAAATGTTCTGCCTTCCTGGCCTTCCTATATGCCTTCCTTCTCTTCCTTCTCCTTTCCATTCCTCTTCTGTTACACCACCTGCAAAGACTCTCAGATGTTCCCCACAGGCCAATGTGTGTGTGTGTTTGTGTGTGTGTGTGTGTGTGTGTGTGTGTGTGTACACTATGTCCCCAGCAGGTGGCACTGTTGGGAAGCTATGTGACCTTTAGGGCATAGAGTCTTGCTGGAGGAAGTGCTTCATTGGGACCAGGTTGAGATTCCATAGTGTAGCTCTACTTTCTGACTGCTGATACAATGCAACCTCTGGCTCCTTCTCCTGTGGTTGTGCCTACCCTGCCATGATGGAATGTAGTCACTGAACTCTGAGTCACAATTTATTGTTTGGTCACAACAGAGAAAAGTTATCAGTTATGGTTGCATTTGGGTGTCAACTTGACAGTTGCAGATTGTTTGGGGCCCATCTGTGGAAGGTTAATGGTTGGAATGGCCCTTGAACAAGTCTGCAGGTACTTGATTGATTGCTCTGTAAAACCCAGCCCCTACTGAGTGGTACTTTCCAGTGATGGAACAGATAATAGGAAGTGCAAGGAGGAGAGACTTGCTCTTCTCTCATCTGGTGTAGACTGGCTGTGGAGTCCACTTTGCATGTTTTGTTTACTTTTAGAGCATCATGGCCTTCTTTGTCGCTGCTGCTGCCTCCATCCTTGGCTGACTTGGAGCTTTACCTTTTCCACCGTGTCGTTGTTGTTCCCACTGCCTTTAGAGCCTGGTCTCTAGGCCTTGCTGCTGTTTGCTGTTCATCGCTGATGTCAAAGCCCAGCTGTTCTTTGCCAATGTTGGAAACCAGCATTTTCAACCCTCCAGAGAAGTAAAGGCTTTGTGGAACATTCTGGTGAAGAACAAGGCAGCTGCAAGCAGCTACTTTGAAGAACACTATTTTTATTGTGAGTTATTTTAACAAATTTATTTATATATAGTACATTCTATAGATTCTGTTTTTTCAAAGAACCCTGACTAATATGGTATCCAATTCAGGGAACTGTCCACAGCAGGTGCCTAACTGATGCTCCAGTGGTTAGAAGCTAGTACTTTTGCCTTTTCTCTTGTGGGTAGAGACACAGGCATGTGAGTGACTTCACGTTGGTCATGTTAGCAAGAGAGCAGATGAGCCAGAAAGAGTGTTACAAGCCTGGCATCTCAGCTTCTGTCCCAGCAGGGTAGCAAATCAGATGCCAGCCCAAGCTACAGAGCAAGTTCAGTTCCACCTGACCTATAGAGCAAGACCATGTGTCAAACTAAATGGTGAGAGGGCTGGACATGGATGGTAGAGCACCTGCCTAGAATCCACAGTGAAGGAGGAGCTGGGGGCATGGCTCAGTGGTTCAATCCCTTGGGTTCAATCCCTAGTGCCTCAAAACAAAGGAGAGTAGAAATAGCAAATGAAACTTTACTTTAGATTTGAAGTGCACTGTGAGTTCACTGTGTCTTCTCAGAGTCTCTGTGTGAGTCTCAGATAGCGTGTCTTCTCTGCATAGCAGGTCATTCACTAAGTGACCATGGCTGTCTTCACTAGACACTGGTCCTCTCTTTTCCCAGTGCCTCTGCTGAATTCTCAAAGCTTTTGCTGTTTATCCACCAGATTTTCCCAAAGCAGAGAAATGTGGGCTGACACTCTGCAACATTTTAGGTCACAGTCTTCCATTTTTCTCTCCTAACATGACTGCAAAAGTACCTTCTGCTAGCAGGCACACAAGGCAGTCAGCACAATCAACAATCTCCCGTGAGTACTCGTGGGCCTCCCGACATCACATCACCCCACTGGCATATCCCACAGATGGGGAGAGGTTGTGACAAGCCTGTTTTAACTTTAATGGACAACGTAACCATGAGCATTGCCTACCGGTGCTGACCATTCAAAGGGCTTTGAGAACAGGCAGCACCTGAGACCTGAACAACTCCTCATCATGGGAGGCTCTTCATAGACTTGATCAGATTTCTGGAGTCTCACTTCTGAGTATGAAGTTTAATGGACTTTGAGGTGTCTAAGAATTCTCTCTTAAAAGAAAAAAGGTTCTGGGGCTGGAGAGGTGGCTCAGGGATTAAGCCTCTGCCTTGCAGGCGGAAGGTCCTGAGTTCGGATCTTAGACCTCACGATAGATGCCAGCGGAAGCAGGGGCGGCCTGCGTTTTCGGTTCTGGTAGGGTGGAGCCTGTGAATCCCGGAGCAGAGTAAACAAGGAGGAGGTGGAGGCGTCCATGGTAGTTCCCGAATTCGTCTGTGGTTCTACACACACACACATATACATACACATGCACACACATACATTCACATGCACAATTAAATAAATAAAAAAATTTAAAAATCACTTATTAATAGAAAAAAGGCGGAAGGTCCTGAGTTCTGATCCTAGGGCTACGTATAGAGGCCAGGCGGAAGCAGGGGCGGCCTGCGGTTCTGGTCCTGGTAGGGTGGAGCCTGTGAATCCCGGGGCAGAGTAAACAAGGAGGTGGAGGCGTCCATGGTGGTTCCTGAATTCGTCAGTGGTTCTACACACACACACACACACACACACACACACACACACACACACACACACACATATGCGCATGCATGCACAATTGAATAAATTTTAAAAAATTATATAAAAAAAAAAGGAAACAGGTCCTTTCCTCCTGGGTCCTTTACGAATTGCATTTCATCCTGTGCAGTGTGTGGTGGCTGTGGGAGGTGTGGGTTTGTGGTTGAGCTGTACCCAGGTTAACACAATACTGATGTCTCGGCCAAGTGGATGTACTCTGCCAAAGCTGTCCCTGGAGGTCCACCTCATTCCGGGACCTATCATAAACTAGACAAACCTCCACTTCTGCCTGCCTTTTACTAGGGATTCTAGACGGGTGCTCTAGCACTGCACCACCTCTCAGCTCTCAGTTTGTCAGTTTTTCTCTCCCTTCTACATGCTCACCCCCTCCCCCATCAGCCAACATGCTTGGTTTCTGGAGTTTCTGGGTTATTTGCCTCTACAATATGGTATCCGATAAGTGGGCTGCACTGTGACAAGGCCTTCGCGATAGCTTTCCTCGTTGTCCCAGGCCTGGCTAGCCTCACGTGTCCACAGCTGGCTTCACATGTGGCCTGAGCTCTGGCTCCGCAGGGTTGCAGTTCTTGATTCCTTTCCCAGCTCTAGCTGCAGGCCCCTCTTTCCTTCTCTTTCTCCTCCTCAGGGAAGAGCCATGAGCTACTCTGTGGCTTCCAGCTCCACCTCCAGGCTCTCTCCCAAGGAACAGAGCAGAACACGTGACCCCTACCATATGTCATCTCTGAGCACAGTGTTCCCTTCCCCACTGATGGCCCAGATGGAGGCTGAAGACCTCATGTGGGGCACATGCCTTTCACAGGCCTATGGAAAATGGAACAAGGGCCCTTTTCTGCCTTGTGAATGTACACCCTCACCCTGCCTCGCCTGTAGAAAACTTTCTGGATGCAGGATGTGGCCTTCATTCTGTTCCCCTTACTTTGCATCAAACTTCTCTCTGATTCCCAACCCACCTGAGTCCTCCAGGAGATTCCATCCATCTGGGAGCCAAGAAGGATGCTCATCACTTCCACCAGCTGGGGCAGGATTTCAGGGCAACCTAGGGACCCAGGATTGGGAAGTGCTTGCTGCCTAGTACCTCAATGGCATGAGCTTCTTGGCATCATCCCCTCCTTTAGGGTTCCAGGCTGGCTATAGTATGTCCTATGCTTGGAGAGGAGCTGGTCTCCACCTACCCTGTTTCTCTGTGTGGGTTCAGTTGGAGCCTCACATCGCATAAGTTTGAGCCTAAATCCATTTTCAGGAATACCTTAACTTTTATGTGAAGGAAGAATTGACCAGGGATGAGAGTTCTGCATAACTGAATGGCCCAGGCCAGGTGCCCTCTGGTTGGTCACTGTGATAACTTACATGGAGCAACAACTTCATAGGGCTTAGAATCACCCAGGAGACACTCCTGTGGGTTGGCTGTGAGGGACTTTCTACATTGGGTTCACTAAAGATGGAAGACCCAAGCAGAATGTGGGTTGCACCATCTCATGCACTGGACTGAATACATAGGAGAAAATGATCTGAGAACCACAATTCATCTCTCTTCCTGTCTTTCCTGACTGTGGATGCCACATGAGCAGCTTGCTCAACCTTCCAAAACAGCACCGCCAGCTGAGAACCAGGTGTTCAAACACAGGAGACGTCAGAGGACCTTTCTCATCCAAGCCAGAACACCAAGTGATATTAAAAATTTCTTCCTTGGATGGGTTGAAAACACAGGAAGTCTGCTTTCATTCCCAAAGCCCACCTCCTTCTGGGAGAAGAGCAGTATCTCGCTCTCTTCAAAACTACAGGACACACGGTTCCTTCTCTTTTCTCTAGTGTGTCCATCTTGGTGCCTAGCACACATGAAATAGTAGATTCTAATCTCCAGACCTGCATAAGCCAGAAATGGTAGGGCAGGCCTGTGACCCTGGCATTTGGGAAGGAAAGGCAGGATCATCAGAAGCTCAAGTTTATCTGATGCCTAGGGAATCTGAGACCAGCTTGGGGTACATGAGACCAGGTCTCAGAGAAAAGTGTGACCCCTCTCTCCCTCTTCCATCTCCTTCCCCCAGCACCTTAGTCAGCACCCTGGCTCTTTTATATTAATGTTGTCCCTCAGTTCCATTTTAAGTCCTTTTTTGTATTATTAATTTTTCTACTTTTACAATCATGTTGAGTATTCCTCCCAGCTTCCTTCCTTCTTTTTGCTAAATTCTATTACCAATGATACCAAGAACCCACAAAGAAGCCCAAGTAGAGTGAGAATGATTGTGACGGTTCACGTAGCTGGGACACCCATCCTTTCCTGACAGACCTCAGAAGCACTACCTTACACAAGAGTCACCACCGACAAGCAGGAATATTTGTTTAAAGATCCTAAACTTGCAGAGACGTGAAGCCCAGAGAAACAAGAGGAGGAGGAGAGGCCAGGAAATGGAGCTCCCTGTTCATCTTGCAGGATAGAGGTCAAGAGCATGAGTTTTTCCTTCCTGCCTATTTCTAACTCCAGCGCTGCCTTTCAGTCTGGTTGAGGGAAACAAGGGTCCAGGCTCAGCGCCCAGGGACCTTCAAGATTGTGTTGTGGAAATTCCTTTCAGCATTGTATTGTTGTAAAATTTACAGCACATTCATTGTGAATTTAACATTTATTGTACAAATTAAAAATACAGCAAAGTGTTAGGTGATCACTTCTTATCATGCAGCTCTATAAGTACCATGAATATTTTATGAGATCTTGCATAGTTTACCTTTTTGCTTTTGTAAAAGTTTCATGAGTACGTGTTTGAAAATTCAAGTGTATGTTCTGCATATGTTCCATGTGCTCTCTGGAATCACTGCCTTGTTTTCTTTAAATGTCTTGTTATGTGAGCATGTGTGCAGTGTGCATATATACAGGGAAACATACAAGCTCAGATGTACATATACATACACACACTCACATAAACATTACCGCACACACTTATAAATATATACTTGCACATACACACATGTACATGTACACAAGCTCATATACACAGATGTATGTACAAATGCACATGCACACTCACATGTACACTTATACATATGCATATACAGGTGAACATTTGTATACATGCATATGCTTGTGCACATATGCACCTATGGAGGTGTAAGCACACATACACATTTATGTATGCATATGCATCTGTGTACATATGTGTGCATACAGTCACATGTACACTCACATACACATGCATACATACACACATAGTGCACACACACAGATAGCTTTTAAAAATAACAACTAGCTGTTCTTCCAGAACCTGTCATTAGTTTTGGTCATTCTTGTTGATTTTGTTTTCATTTTTTTTTAGGTACATTACCACACTTTAGAGAAATAAGTATAATTGTGGCTCTCTCCTTCCTGTCATTATGTGTAATGTTTTACAGTAACTGCCATCTACAGTGTAAGATGGGTCTTAATGGCAAGTGAGAAGCTTTATCTCTTTCTTGGCATAATGAAATGTGTGAGAGTTGCCCGATTATCACCAGAACTGGCTGTTTGTCTTTTTTTTTTTTTTTTTTTTTTTTTTTTTTAAATTTTTTTTTTTTATTATTTATTCAACTGTGTGTATGTGCGCGCGCGTGTGTGTGTATGTGTGTGTCTGTGTATGTGTAGAACCACGGACGAATTCGCGAACCACCATGGACGCCTCCACCTCCTTCTGCCCCGGGATTCACAGGCTCCGCCCTACCAGGACCAGAAGCGCAGGCCGCCCCCGCTTCCGCCTGGCGTCTATACGTGGGATCTGGGATCCGAACTCGGGACCTTCCGCCTGCAAGGCGGAGGCTTAACCCCTGAGCCACCTCTCCAGCCCCTGGCTGTTTGTCTTAAGTAGACATGAGGTTAAGGCAATCTTTCTAATTTACTAAGCATTCTTTTTGGGAGCACAAATCTAATATCTTTGCAGGATGGAGGGTCTTTATTCAAGTAGTTGTATATTTATTCTCTTTATTAACATTTTGAATCATATTAATAGATTGTCTATGATACACTGATATTTATAGTTGAGGTTAATTGCTAGTGTTCTAATTTTTTTAAAGTAACTCTCAGAGCCTCAAAGCCCAGTTGGTAAAAGCAGTTTCCCTGCAAGCCTTGAGGACCCAAGTTCAATCTGCAGCACCCACATGAAAAGTAGAAAACTAAACACCAAGGAAATAAATGGCCCAATGAAAATATGAGCTGAGAACTCAAAAGAAACTTTACCAGGGACAAAACTGAAGTTTTAATCCCTTGCCTCTTAGGAACCTAGTGCCTGTGATCCATGCTAGATTTAAAGATAAAAATATCTTTAAAAATGCTGCACATCCTTAGCCATCAGGGAAATGCAAATCAAAAACTCTCTGAGATATCATCTCACCCTGGTCAGGATGGCAAAAATCCACAATAAAAACAACACCAAATGCTGGAGAGGATGTGTAGAGAAGGAAACTCTCCTACATTGCTGGTGGGAATACAGGGGTATACAACCACTCTGGTGATCAGTGTGGCGACTTTTAAATAAGTTAAAGATTGAAATGCCATATGACCCTCCTATTCCACTTCTGGGAATAATCCCCCATACAGCAAAAATTCACTACAATGACACAAACACTACCATGTTCATAGCAGCACTGTTTACAATAGCAAAGTCATGGAATCAACCCAAATGCTCAACAGTTGACGAGTGGATAAGGAAAATGTGGTACATTTATGAAATGGAATACTACCCAGCCATCAAAAAAGATGAATTAATGAAATTTGCTGGGAAATGGATGGAATTAGAAAAAAAATTACATTGAGTTAAGCATCCCAGACAGAAAAATTAAGTGCCATATGTACTCCCTAATAAGTGGATCCTAGTACCAAACCCATTTAGTTACATATTCAGAGATAAATCTCTGTAATACCTACAGTAATTGCAAAGATTATAAGCAGGAAGGGAAGGGGAAGGAGAGCTCCGCCAGAAACAAGGACAGAGGGGATCATGCTACAGCAGAGAAAATAGGTCACCATCAAGTACTGCAAGTAAAGAGTGAGATATCTGGTTAAATTCACTCACTTTCCTTCCTGGTCACTTGCAACTGAGGGGGTTTGATCTCATCAGACAGGGAGGGCATAGAGTCTGGCAGATAGGTGGTAACCATCCTGCAAATGGGAGACTGACTCCCCTCACTGTGGTCTCCTACTCTTACTCTGTTGCAGTCCGCCGGCATGGTTGCTGATAAATGACCATAACACAGCTTAAGGGAACAAGGAGTTTACTTTCTTACGATAGTCCAGTTACAGTTCATAGTCCAGCTTGACGGGAGAGCACGCACCAACACCAGGGCCGAGGGAACTGGCCACCATAACGGCTGAGAGATGGACAATCCTTACTTGCCAGACCAGCATGTCTGGCCAAGTGAACAGAAGGATGCCCTCTCTCTCAACCAGCTCTCTGTGATTTATCCAGGGCCTAATCCCACCCACCATGGGCTGGGTCTTCCCCAGCAGCCAGACAATCTCCTTCAGGTTTGCTCTGGGCTTAACTCAACCATCAACTCTCTACACCTGTGCCCAGAGCTCAAACCCTCAAGAGTCAAGTTGACACCTGTGCTTAACTATGACATACTCCATCTACCTTTGAATCTACTCTTATAGTGAGACTCCATTTTAACAGACTTTTATCTCTGGCTAGAAGGTGACATCCAATACCCATCAGGATGGAGCCAAGGGTGGTGCAGGAACAGCAAAACTGAAAGTAAAAACAAAACATCAGAGTCCCTACATTAATCATCTGGAACCAGACCAGTCAAATCTCTCCCCGTCCTAAAGCTCAGAGAAATTTGCTGAAGAGGGGGCAGTAAGATTGTAAGAGCCTAAAGATGCGGAGGAGCAACAATATGCAAGACACTCCACACAAGATAGGGCCGAAGTAACCATAATAGGAGTTTGCATGACCTGTGCAATGACTGACATATCAATGACCCTCCAAAATCTAGCATGGATCACAGGCACTAGGATCCTAAGAGGCAAGGGATTAACAGTCATAATAGTGTTCCCATACTAAAGGGGAACACAAGAAAGGGCTCTGGGTAATGCTACTGAGTCCATACCCCTTATTAGAGTGAAGGACACAAAGGGAAGTTTGACATGCACACTAAAGGATATTCCAGGGATTGGGTGGGGGGGGAGAAGAAAAGGGGGACACTGGGAGAAAGTGAGGGAGGAGGGTGAAAGGAAGGGGAAAAGGGGGAAGGGAGCAAGGGGGACTATTAAGTTTGTATGAATGGGAAAAATAAATTAATTAATTAAAAATAAAAATTAAATTAAATTAAAAAATTTAAAAAAAAAAGAAAAGAGAAAACTAGGCATGGTGGTGTGCACTTGTCACAGTTAGCCTGCATTGTTGCTGATAAATTCACAACTAAATAGCTTAAGGGAACAACAGGCTTTATTTTCTCTTATTATAGTTCCATTACAGTTTCATTTCCAGCTTTGCAAGAGAGCCCACGGCAACATGAATGACTGAGGGAAGAAGTCACACCATATATCCACAAAACAGCTGAGATTGGGACAATTCTCACTTGCCAGACCAGCATGTTTTTCTCAATCACCTCCCTCCATCTTGTTCACCTGCCAGAGATTAGTCCCACCCACCATGGGCTGGGCCTTTCCCCTCAACTAGACAGTTTCTTGCAGGTTCATTCTGGACTCAGCTCATTCTCTACAAATGCTCAGCGTTCCAGCCCTCGACAGTCAGGTTGACACCGGTACCTAACTGTGGTGCTTGTAATCCCAGCCCTCAGGAAGTAGAAACAAGCAGGCCAGCCAGTCTAGTTTTCTTGTGAGTGACCACTGGCTTGCCAGTGAGTCCCAGGGATGCACTCAGTTCTGTTTCTGCCAGCACAGAGACACCAAGCTTCTCATAGGGATGCTGGGAATCCAAAATCAGGCCCTCAGGCTTGCACAGAACTTTTGCCCAATGTGCCATCTCCCCTGCCATCTCCTCCTCATTTTAGGAATAGCATTCAACTTGTAAATCTTTACTAGGAACCCCTTATTTATTCATTGCACTTCTTCCCCACATTTGAATTCTATAACATTTCTTGTTCTCTCCTCCTTCTGACTTGCTTGCTGTCTTCCTGATCTTTCTGATTGAAAACAAAGCACATTTCTCTCTCTTTCATCTTGTTAAATAGCAAAGGAGTTAGTGCCACATGTTTTCCTCTCTCATTCAGTCTTCCACAGCTTGTGGGTTTTTATGTGTAGTGCCTGGAGTTCTTGCTATTCTCTAAATAGTAGATAACTGTTAGTTTTAGTTCCTTCCTGATCTGAGGGAAACCTAAATGCATTTTATCAGCACATGATTTGTTTCTTTCTAATTATTCAACCTATTATTCTTGGTTTCCTGCTACCCCTGAGCCATGGTGAATTTTCTTTCTAGTATTAACACATTTGCAGTGTTAAATTTCTGACCATTTGTGTTCATATTCATTGGAAAACAAAACATCTTTTTTTATTGAGTGGACAGAAAAGTTGGTAGTCATTTGAAAGGTTTGTATTCACTTCTTTGCTTTGCTTCCAAGGAGAGGAAATGGAGACAGGCACATACAGTGTGACTCTTGCAGGGGGCTCAAAGGAGGGTGCAGCACAGGAACTCTGGAGCACACTAAAGGATATAACAAGTCCATCCTTGCTTTTTGTCCTTAGTTTAGTTTTCACTTCATTTTGCTGCAATATTCAGATTGAAAACAGGACTTTGCATATACTCAGGCAGGTTGTTCTATCAAAAAGCTATGGCCCAGCCCCTCACTGTGGATTCTAGGCAGGTGATGTAACACTGAGTCACGCCCTCAGCCCCTCACTGGGGGATGCTGGTCTGGTGATCCACTAGTGAGACACATCACAGTCACATTCTTACTTATTTCGAGCGAGGTCTCACTATGTGCTCAGACTCATGGTGACCCTTCAGCCTCAGCCTCCTGTGTGCTGGGAAAACAGGCCTGCCCCTCAGGCCCAGCATTCTATTTCGGTCTCTTCCTGTCTTTTTTCTTTTTTTTTTTTCCCCTTCTTTCTTTCGCTCTAACATTCCTTCCTCCTCCTTCCCTTTCTTTGTTTCTTTTATTTCTTTTTTTTTTAATTTATAGTGTTTTTTCCCACTCGCACAAACTTGATAGGTACCCCATTCCCCTCCCACTCTCCACCCCTCCTTGCTCCCTCCTCCCTTTTTCCTTTCCTTCCCCCCTCCCTTCCTTTCTTCCAGGGTCCCTTCTCCCCCATTCCTGAAGCATCTTTTACTGTGCATGTCAAACTTCCCTCTGATGAGGTGTAAGGACTCAGTAGCATTACCTAGAGCTCTTTTTTGTGTTCCCCTTTAGTATGGGAACACAATTGCGGCTGTTAATCCCTTGCCTCCAAGGATCCTAGTGCCTGTGATCCATGCTAGACTTTGAGTCTTTATGTGATAGAGTCTAACAGTCATCAGATTTTCCTCTCTGGCTGGAGATCACTGGCTCC
This sequence comes from Typhlomys cinereus, assembly GCA_023101885.1. Lineage (NCBI taxonomy): Eukaryota > Metazoa > Chordata > Mammalia > Rodentia > Platacanthomyidae > Typhlomys > Typhlomys cinereus. The sequence goes on from JALPQD010000035.1 coordinate 3,402,847, forward strand.
CACACTACTAAATTATGAAAACCAAAGTCTTGCTAACCTTATTCATCATGATAGTTCATGGCACAGACCCAACCTGGATGCTCATAGATATAATCTCTTCTGTGAGTTCACATGGAGAGCCTGCTCATGCATTTGTTATTACAGCCTAGTTAACTTCTTCGTCTAGTGTAATGACTGAGTTAATGTGTAAACTGGATCACAAGATATTCATGACTGACATTCTTCAACACTGAAGCTTTTGTGCTCAGTATGACAGATGGGGGAGAGAGGAAGAGGGGTAGTGGCTGTGCAGGAGGCTAGGAAGCATTGTCATTATTGTGGTGATGTTTTGGCTTTGTCTTTATGTGTGTGTTGCATGTATGCCTGTGTTCATGTTAGGGAATGTGAATCAGAGGATGCTTGAGTATGTGTGCCTGTGGAAGCCTAAGGGTGACATCAGGAATCATTCCAGATTATTCTTCCTGCTTATTGCTTTGCTTTGTGGTTTCCCAGACTCTGCCTTCCAGGATCAGAATTATGGGCCAATGTTATGCCTGACAATTTTACATGGGTTTTGGGGATTTGAACTCAGGTCTTTTGCTTGCAAAGCAGAGACTTAACCCCTGAATCATCTCCCCAGCCCATCTTCACTCCCTTTAGTGGTACCTTCATTTTATTAGCAGGAAGCTTCAAGATGGATGACTCCATGTCTGTCCCTGCCTCAGATTCAGCACACCCACCAGTCAGCTATTCCTCTCCATCATTCTGGTCTGTCCAACCTAAGCAAAGCTTTTGACCCAAAGCAAATAAGACAGTTTATTGAACAGCCATGGCCCTAGGAACATGTGTAAAGAATTAGTAGCTGTCTTAATCCTTGAGCAAGCCTGCCAAATATTGTCTACTCGATGAAGAAGACAGAAGGAGCTGGCTCAATAAGCTGGCATTCTTCAGCATACTTTGGCATACATGCAGCAAGTGAGGTTTGTTCCTCTCTCAACGATCCCTGTGGATATGGTGTGGTCAGTTCCCTCCATTCCTGGTATTGGTATGAGCTCCCCTGTCAAGATGAATTACGAACTGTAACTGAGAATCACAAGAAAGAATAAAAACTCCTTGTTCCCCTAAGTTTTTTGGTTGTGAATTTATCGGCAACACGCAGGCACAAGTTCATATCCCAGCTTTATTATATCCTAGGGAATGAATAATATCCAGGTGTCAAAAGATAATATTATAAGAATTTGACCTTGATTGGCCTTTTTTTCAATCCTGGAATTCGGGCAGAACTACTTAAAGCATCAGATGAAAGAGTGAAGAGCAGAAGAAAACAGACCTAATCCGTTCAAGCAGATTGGTTCTTCCAAAGTTTTCCTCGGAAAGTGGTACTGAGATTTGAACATGTTACAATCCCTGTCTTAATCTCCCAGTCTCATGGCTGTGACAGAAACAGGACCAGAACAACTTAGGAGAGAAGGGGGTCGATTCTCTGCAAGCCACACATACAGCCTGGGAGAAGTCAAGTGGATGCCTGGGCTCCAAAACCATCTTCCATAAAGGGTTTTCCAGCCATGACAGCAGGAGACCTTAGGTGGTGCTGTGCATTCTTCACTTCCCACCATGCTCCTCGATGCCCTCCAACTCACACGTTTGTATGAGGAGGAGTCACCCCAACATTCCACTTGGATGATGTGGTAGGAGACAGACAGGCACTGTGCACACTGCATTACAAGCACATATTTGCAGCTCACACAGCTGCTACTCCAGAAGCTGCCCCAATAGAGGGAGTCAGCCACACCTTAGAGCCTGTCTAGTTCCTTCTCTAAGCTGCTCGGCTGCCAGCCTGTAGTAGCCTCAGAGCATAGTAGGACCATAGGATTAGCTTCTTAGTTACTGCTTTGTATGTCCCACTAAAACCTTCCCTATCAACTCAGAGACCCAGCCTCTAAGCTCAAATCTCTTCCATCTCTAAAGTCTACAATTGATGGAAAATCCTGTGGGTTTCTATAGGATTTCCCAGCTGAACTCCCTCTGTCCATGGTGGTAGTCAGGAAATGTTCCGATCCCTAATTGCCTGCCTATGCCAACCAGAGCTCAAGCTTATTCCGTAGGTCATAGGAAGAGAGCATCCTTGTATCCTCCTGTGACAGACAAAGGAAAGGAACTGAGTCACTGTCACCAAACAGTGGTTACAGCAGAGCCCTTGCTTAGGTGAGTCTGTCTCACACTAAGGATTTGGGCCTGAGTCTAGGGACATCTGGATTTGTGAAAACATTCTCCTGATGTGTGTGTGTGTGTGTTCTATTGTATGTGTATATTGTGATATTGTATGTGTGTAGTATGCATGTGTGAATATATGTATGGCATTATGTAGTGTGTATGTATAGCCTTGTGTGTGAGCAAATGTGGTGTGACATTGTAGTATGTGTACATGGTCTTACACTATGTGTGCATCCAATTTATGTATATATGGTGCTCCTGCCCTGTCTCTCCCATGTCCTTCTGCTCTGTCTCTCCTATGTCTTCCTAATCTCTCTCTCCTGTGTCCTTCTGATGTGTCTTTCCCATACTCTCCAGTCCTGCCTCTACCATGCCCTCCTGCCCTGTCTCTCCTGTGCCTTCCTGTCCTGTCTCTGACATATCACTCTAATCTCTCTCTCACATGTACTCCTGACCTTTCTCTCATGTGCCCTCCTGCCATGTCTCTTCCCTGCCCACCTGCCCTGTCTCCGGTGCTCTCCATCTCTGAGTCTCCCATGCCCTTCACCTTGTCTCTCCAGTGCCCTCCTGACTTGGCTTTCCAGTGCCCTCTACCCCCCCGTCTCTCCTATATTCTCTTGCTCTGTCTCTGCCGTATACTACTTCCCTGTTTCTCCATTGTCCTCGACCTGTCTCTCCTGTGCCTTCCTCACCTGTTTCTCTTTGTCCCCTCCTTCCATGTTTCTCCCATGCTTTCCTGCTCTGTGTCTCCTGTGGTCTCCTACCCTGTCTTTCCCATGTCCACCTGTCCTGTCTCTCACGTGCCCTCCTGCCCCATCTCTCTAGTTTTCTTCTGCCTTGTCTCTCCTTGTCCTCCTGACCTGTCTCTCCCTCATCCTCCTGCCCTGTCTCTACTATGTCCTCCTGCCATCTCTCTCCCGTGCCCTCCTGCCCTGCCTCTCCCATATCCTTCTACCCTGTTTCTCCTGTGTCCTCCTATTCTGTCTGTCACATGTGCAGCACCCTTGTGGTAGGATATGGAATCATTTGGGCAAGCGACGGGAGAAGCATAACTGGGTCCCATGGTAGCTGTAACTTCGTTTTGCTTTGTTTTTGAGAAACACACACTCCGATTTCAATAGTATGTCCGCCTGCTTATGCTCGCCCAGCATTAAGTAACAGTTTTTCTTTCCAGGGTCTCACCAATATTAATTTTCCTTTATTTTCTAGTTGAAGAGCATTCTGAGGTAGAATCTAAGCAGTTTCAATTTGCACTTCCCTGATGGCTAAGGAGGTTGAACACTTTTTTTAAATATATGTTTATTGAATATTTCAGTTTTTTCTTTGGTGAACTGCTTGTTCACTTTGTGGTCTCATTAGTTGGTTGAGAATTTAGTTTGGTTGGTGCAATGCTTGGCCTATCCCAACTGTTAATCTCTTTTCTGAGGTGTGGCTGGCAGATTTCTCCCATTTTTGTGTTGTCCTTCCAGACACATCACACAGAAGGACAGATTTATGTGAGCTCATGTTACAGAGCTCCAGTCAGTCATGGTGGGAAAAGTACAGTGCAACTTCTCAGCTTGCATCATGGGAGCCAATTGGATACAGAGCTCAGATGACTTCCTCCTGTTCATTCTTTTCCTTTGGGTCCCCAGTTTGTGGGGTGGTGCTGCCCACACCCGGGGTGGGCCTTTTGAATGGAGTTAATTCTCTCTGGGAGCACCTCACAGACACCCAAAGGGCACTGTGTCAGTCTCCTGTATGATTCTAAATCCCATTCCACTGGCAATGAAGATCAACTATCAGGGTGTCATAGGCTTTTTCAGGGTGAAATCAGAGTCCAGAGAACACCGGCTGAGACTTCCAGGTTCTTATGTCCTGGAATGAGGACTCAGACCAGGGGCATGTGTGTAATGGCAGAAGAACAGACAATTTAGAGTTTGGCATGCACATTAAAGGATGCTCTGGGGATTGGGGAGAGAAGGGAGAGGGGAGGGGTAAGCAGAGGGGGTGGGGGGAGGTGGAGGGAGGGAGGGGACCGGTATACCTGTTAAGTTTGTATGTGTGGAAATAATAATAATAATAAAATGTTAAAAAAAAGAAGCAGTCTTGAGACTAAAGTTAGCCAAAGAGCTAGGGAGGGTCTGAGCTCAGAGTCTTCTTGTCACAAATCCTAAGAATCCTGCTGATCCTCTGTGGGTCACTGATCATATATTCACCATGTAAACTCCCAGGATTCCCTCTCCTATGCTCTGTTGTATTCATGAAGCCCTGATGGAAGCGTCCAACTCTTCTGCCCACTGATTTCTTTCACATGTTATCTCCAAGACTTTCCTGGCTCCTCTTCCTGCAATCACTGCCCTCAGAGCCCTGGGCCACCAGCACAATGCTGTTTCCCTGTCTTTTCCTGGGTGGAAAGAAGTTCCTTCTTTCTGCTAACACCCTGATAGACAGTGTCATGGGTAGCACAGAGCCTGTGATAGTACAACTGCCTAGGCTCACAAAACGTACCCTCAAGACACATGTTGGTCATCTCTGGGAACCCCAATGACTCATGTTGAGGACTCAGTGTCTCTTTATTTCTGCCTTGCCCCAAGACCAACTTCACAGAGGCCTTGGCTTTCAAACCCTGCAGAGGTATTCTCAGCAATGTGGTCAGCACAGAGCTCCACAGGAAAGGCCTTTGAATGGGAGATTCAGATACCATCCTGTGAAGCCAATAATCCCTTGTGCGTGGGTGTGGCCCTTGCTGTGTATAGCACCATCTGTGGGAATGGAAGGGGCTTACAACCTGCAGAATAAGTTCTGAAAAGACAATCTTTGCTGGCTGAGTGAACTACACTCGCCAGAATCTCCTGCTCTGAATGTTTTCCCCTCACAGTGAACCACAGCTCCACGACTTTCCCCCACAGCTACAAGTTCTTGTGTGCACAAGTCTGTGCTACAAATAGTGCCATATTTAACACTTGCATGTACTCCTTGCAAACTCTCACAGACACTTATCATCTCTTGATGACTTGTCGCCTTCATGTGAAGAAGTACAATTCAAATCATTATTCCACTATGTTGGCTCCACAAAGATGATGCAGACGAATTCCACAGCACACTCAGGACAGAAGCAATCAGTGTGCACTAGGCTGAAGCCACAGACAAAAAGCCCTGGATAGGGATGGCAGAGTGTGAGTTTGTGTTGTACATGTGTGATGTGGATGTGTGTGTACATGTGAGGTATGTGTGTGTGGTATATGTTTTGTATACATGAGTATGGTACACAAGTGTATGTGGTGTGCTATGTATGTATGTGCTTTGTGTATAGTATGCATGTGTGTATAAGTAATGTGCTGTGTGTCTATGTGTGTGTATCTGTGAGTATATGTGTGTTGTGTACATGTATATATGTGGTATGACCAGAATAGATGTGTGTGGGTATGGTTTGTATGGCATGTGTATGTGTGCACATATGTGACATAAATGTGAATGCATGTTTGTAGAAAGAAGATTTTGCCTGTGTATGCATGTGTAGAGGTCACAGCTCCACTTTGGGCATCTTCCTTCCCCTAATGCTCTCCATCTTATCCTTTGAGACAGGGCCTCTCACTAAACTTGGGTCTAGTCTACCAACCCTGGAATCCACCTCTGACTCTGAGAATGACGTTCAGGTGACTCCCTGCCAAATTGAAGCACACCCTCAGGTACCTATGCCTGTGCAGAAAGCACTTTTCCTGCAATGCTATCTCTGTAGTCCCTAGCTTCTCATTGTCTTTTGGAGGACAAAGTCTGTCTGTCTGTGTGGGCTGGCCTTACACTCACTTGCAAGCCCTCTGTCTTCCACATGCTGGGAATGTAGGGTATGCCACTGCTCTGAGTTTTGCCATTAGACCAGATGCTCCTCTGGGAGATAAGTTGTCCATCTTCCACTCAGACTTTCCCATGACATCACTGGACTTTGGAGCTGAGTCTCTGCCTGAGGTTCTTCTACCTGCCAATGTTAAATTAATAAGCATTCAATTTGAGAGCTGTCATGGTTAGACACAGGTGTCAATTGACAGTTGAGGGTTTGTGCTCTGGGCACATTGTGTGTGATGTGCATGTGTGTGTACATGTGAGGTATATGTGTGTGGTATATGTTTTGTACATATGTGTATGGTACACAAGTGTATGTGGTGTGCTATGTATGCATGTGCTTTGTGTATAGTATGCATGTGTGTATATGCAATGTGCTGTGTGTCTATGTGTGTATCTGTGAGTATATGTGTGTTGTGTACATGTATTTATGTGGTATGACCAGTATAGATATGTGTGGGTGTGTGGTTTGTATGGCATGGAGAATTAGTAGTTGAGTTGAGCCCAGAGCAAACCTGAAGGGGATTGTCTAGCTGATGGGAAATGTCCAGACTTTGGTGGGTGGGATGAGGCCCTGGAATAAATCAAAGAGAGCTGGCTGGGAAGTAAAGATCATCCTTCTCTCAGCCATTATGTAGAGATGGTGTAGCCAGTTCCCTCGGCCCTGGTGTTGGTGCATGCTCTCCTGTCAAGCTAGACTACAGACTGTAACCAGACTATAAGAAAGAAAGTAAACCTGTTGTTCCAATAAGCCATACGATGGGCATTTACCAGCAACTATACAGGCAAATTGCAACAACAGCAAAAAGCAGAAATAAAAAAATTATCCACTGTGCTCATATTAGGAAGAGATTGATCCTAATTGTTTCAAAGATCTCTCTTAGGAGGCTCACCTGTTGGACTTGGAGCTACAAGACTTGGGGATTGTCTTGCTGGTTTTTGTTCTTGTTATGGGCCAATCTTTCCTGGATATGCCCCCATTCCTTCCTTTTGGAATGGGAATGTTTGTTCTGTACCATTGTATGTTGGAAGTATGTAACCTGTATTTTGATTTTACAGGAGGCTTTGGACTTTGGACTTTTGGACTGTGTTGGGACTACTGATGTAGTCTATGAAGACTTTTAAAGTTGGACTGAGTATGGTTTGCATAATGAGATGGCAATGATCCTGTGGGGGCCAGAGGTGGAATGTCATGGCTTGAAATGTGTCCCTCACAGTCTCATGTGCTTGGCAAGGTCATGGTACCTTGAGAGGTGGAGCCTTGTTGGAGGAAAACAGTCACCAGGGGTGGGCCTTGAGGTGGATTAGTCCCACCCTACTGCCAGGAGATGTCTGCCTTTGCTGCAAGTAGTCTGCAGCTCTCAGCTTCCAAGATGTCTGCGGTGACTTAGCCTCCTCCAGCTTTGGCCAGCCAGCCATGCCACCTCTACTTTGAGAGACTGTACCTCCTCTCTGGAACAGTAAGCTGAATAAATCTCCCTTTTTCCTTTAAGAAATAAAAAGATCTCTCTTTCGAAGTCCAAGCAGGGGAATAAAGTTTAAATAGAAAACAAGAGGTATGCATCCTCCCTCCAGAAGTTCTACCCTAGGTGTAGCCCACCCAATGGTCCTACAAGGTCTTCTGAGTTGTCTGAGCTGTGTGAAATATCTTCTAGGAGACAAGTGCCTGTGACTGGCATGTTCTTGAGGAGATTCTTAGGTGTTAGATTCTGATGGTCCCGACAGCCAGTATGGGGGACACTGTCTGGTGACAATAGCTTAGCACAGACAGCTGTCAGAGGCACACTTTGATCTAATCTCAGGTCTACCAGGCACCTCATTTTGTACTTCCTGTCCCTGTGGCTTTCTTACCTCCCACCCCCCTTCAATGCTTTCTGGCTCAGCCTCAGATCTGGTGGCAGAGCCCTGGGACCAAGCACTTCCTCGAGTTCAGAGTCAACTGTGTTGAGCAGCTGGGGCGAGGAATGGGGGGAGGCAGACAGTTTTAGTTGTTTCATAGGCAGAGTGCTAGACACTGCCTCTCTCTACCAGTTGCATTTTAAAGCTGGTGATTTGTGTGAATTACCTCCTGGTAACCAAGCACACACCATTATTTACACACTTGTACCTTGCCTTGTTTCCAGGAGATTTAGGGCAGCTCTAAACCCAGAGTATCAATCCTCTTCCTATGCCCAGGTGAGAGCAGGCAGTTTACCAATGCAGGCCGGACCACTTGGCTAAGTGGTTGGGTTGGATTGGGCCCACCAGGATGGTGGACGAGATTGGCAGGTGGTGAAAGAATTCACCCTCCAAGAGCAGAAGAGGAGTAATAGTTTATTGGGCTCAATGAGAGAGGGGCAGCAGGCTGGACAGCTTTGCTTGCCACTCGTGCCGTGGCAGTGGGATCTTATACTTGCTAAAGCCACTGACGAGAGAATTGAAGTGTTGTGGCTCATGGGTCAAGGGGCAGATGTGGACATATCTCATGGTGCCAGGGTAGGAGTGGATTTATCCTTAATGGTGGGCAGGCTGGATGTATCTTATCATGGGGGGAGTAGTTGATCTATAATACTGTGGCTGGGCAGGGATGGACCTGTCCTACAATGGCAGGGAAGGTGTAGATCTGTCCAGTGTGTAGATGGGTAGGTGTCTAAACAGGAGCCTACTGATCACACTTCTTCATGAAGTAGGGACAGAGTCTGAGGATGATTGTGAGTGAAGATTCAGCATGGTTCAAGAAACTCTGCTTTTGCAATCTTCGAGCTACAAACAGGGACTGGAAATGCCTAAAACCTTTTGAGCCACCTTGACTAGTGATGGGCAACAGAAGATGGACACTGAAGTGCAGGATGTGGTATTTGATTTGCTGGACTTTGATCTTAAATTAATGTTTTCTTATTACATTAAGATACTTCTGTTTTAGGGGCGGGAAGGTGGCTCAGGGGTTAAGCCTCCGCCTTGCAGGCGGAGGTCCTGAGTTCGGATCCCAGATCCCACGTATAGACGCCAGGCGGAAGCGGGGGCGGCCTGCGCTTCGGGTCCTGGTAGGGCGGAGCCTGTGAATCCCGGGAGCGAAGGAGGTAGAGGCTCCATGGTGGTTTCCCCGAATTTGTCCGTGGTTCTACACACACACAGGCGCACACACACACCACACACACACACACACACACGGTGCGCACACATACATATGCACACACGCACAATTGAATAAATAAAAAAGATATTTATGTTTTAATGTTTTATCTGTTTTAAAATATTTAACTTACTTTGATATAATATATTCTTAAGGTTAAGAAACTTTGAACTTGTTTCCCTCCCCCCCTGTCATACACACATAATAGGTACGCCTGTCCCCTCCCTCCCTCCACCCCTCCCCGAACCTCCTCTTCCCTCTCCCCTTTCCCCTTCCTTTTCCCCCTCCCTCCCTTTCTCATCAGTGCCCCCTCCCCCATCACTGAAGCATCCTTTAATGTGTATATCAAAATTTCCCGGGTCCTCCTCTCTGATGAAGTGTAAGGACTCAGTGGCATTTCCTAGAACTCTTTCTTGTATAGGAACATTATTGTGACTGTTAATCCCTTGCTTCTAAGGATCCTAGTGCCTTTAGTCCATGCTAGACTTTGAGGGGTCAACGATATGTTGGTCATTGAGCAGATCATGCAGAGCCCTGTTATAATTGCTTCGGCCCTAACTTGTACGGAGTATGTACAATCTTACCGCTCCCTCTTCTGCAAATTTCCTGCAGTTGGGTTGCATGCTAGGGCAGTGCTCTATATTGAGATGGTTATGCCATGCAGTCATTTTCCTACTGCTCATGAACCTTCTCCAATGCATCAACTTGATCATATGAACACTATGAATCTAATGCACAGGATGAGGTGGGGGATACCCCTGACAAGTTACTGAAGGGTCCATTTTTTTCTTATTGTACAAGTACCCAGTACTAGTTCAGGCCAGATCAGCTTTTCTATTGTTCATTCCCAAATATGCTGAGAACACTTCTGAATAGAAACTATTTCTAGAAAGTACACAGGATCCCTGGTTTATCCTCAGGTCCCATCTGTCTTCCTCTAGAGAGAGATAGAAAGACCTCCCACCTTCCTGTCCAGGGGTTGCTAGTGTGACCTTTAACTGACATCGTGGCCTTCAGACTTTATGGTCTGCCATGTTCAGCCTCAGTGTGGTGCTTGTTTAGTTGTACACGGACAGATCAGGAGAGTCCATCATAACAGTGTGTTCAAGCAGACCACAGCCACTTTGCTAGTGGACTAAAATACACAGCGATCTCATGTATAGTTTTGAGATGGCATCTTCCAATGAGATCTTGAATTAGTCTCCTCCTGCCTTT